>OX463784.1:18568260-18778260 GCA_949825025.1 Siphlonurus alternatus | reverse complement strand
ATTTTAAGTTAAAAATATAAGATAGATAGAACCAGAACCGGTGGCTACAACTTTAAAATGATTAATAACATAAACTATATATCATGTATATTATTATTCTAAAATAGATCAAAAATTGATATCTACAAAAAAAAAAAAAAAAAAAAATATTTCACCTTTAGAAAAACAAATATTTAAGTTACCAACTAACAGTTACAGCAGCATCATACAACACTAAATAATCTTAAATCGTTTTGTTTCATTCATTTTTCTATCTTGATGAAGCATGGTAATTATAAACATAAACAAAAAGAGTTTAAAAAAATTTTAACTCTGACACCTGCAGTATCATTAATTTCTGTGTCACGAGTAAGATCCGCGACCGTAAAATCCTGGTTTGTTTGTTTTTTAATTTTTTAACACTTAACACTCCTAAAAGCTTACATCTCGCGGAGGATCTAGACAAAAAAATTCGGGGGGGGGGGGGGGGGCAAAATTTCGGGGGGCTGCTGGGGCTGCTGCCTAAAGGTGGATTCACATGGAGATTTTTATCATGCGACGCGACGCGAATAATGCGCACTTGCTGTAACATCCATTGGCGGCCGTATTTGGCGATTAAAAGAAAAATAGCATCGTAATTAACGCGATTCCCGTCGAATTTGCCGCAGCATAGGATTTCACAGCTTTTATGTCAAAATCGCGTCGCATCGCCGTTGTCGCCACCTGAATCCGCCTTAACGCCATGTGAATCCGCCTTTTATGTTAAAAGAATATGGAGTGGGGGAAACGCCTATATTGCCTATTATAAATCCAAAATTTCGGGGAAGGGGGGTCTGCGCAGGCCCCCCCCCCTGGATCCGCGCCTGGGCGGGGTCATGGGTAGGGATAAGGTAAAGAGGAATGGTGGCCAAGGCCTGTTCCTGTTTCGCGTCCCAGTATTCACTGAGTTAAGGTGAGACTGAGGGAACCGTGGAAAACCTCAGTCATCAGGACGGATATCTCTACTTTTTCTCAATGGACCAAAACCAAAGCGATATCCAAAGCCTAGGGAACTATAAACACAAGTGCATTACTGCACTGGGTGCAATGGAATTAAGCGAGACGAATTGTACCCCAGGGAGGAAGCAAAACGTAATTCTTAATTAATTGAAACGGTCACCCATCCAAGTATAATGCACGCTCGACGTAGTTTGTTCCTCGCATTTACATTATTGTTTCTTCCGACCATCCCCCCTATCACCATGGCACTATTATTTTATTTTCATTATTTTTTGTAGCAGAGTAACTTTCAATTGTGTGTGGTTCCCCAGGCTTTGGACATCGCTTTGGTCCATTGATAAAAAGTAGAGGTGTCCGTCCTGACTGAGGTTTTCCATGGTTCCCTCAGTCTCCCGTACATCAGCGAATGCTGGCACGCGTAACAGGCCGTGGCCATCATCTGTTCCCTACCTTATCCCTACCCATTACCCCGCCGCGAGCTGTAAGCTCTTAGGGGTGTATCCTTGTAAAACAAATAAAAAATAAATATAAATAAATGAATGAATAAATAAATAAATAAATAAATAAATAAATAAATAAATAAATAAATAAATAAATAAATAAATAAATAATAAATAAATAAATAAATATAAATAAATAAACGAATATATAAATAAATTACTTAATTAATTAATCAATCAATTAATAAATAAAAAATAACTTCAATAATATCTGCAAGGGGAGGAATTTCTAAAACAGATTGATATGCACAGCATCTGCAGTACGCGGCTAGTTGCCTGGGGGTATTTTGTTCGCATTCCAGTCTTGACCGGGGCACTTCCGTCTCTGTCACGCGGAGGTGGGGGTTGATTTGTTGTATTGTCAACAACGCAGGTGGCAGGTGGATTCGATGTACAACGTTGCCATCAATAGAGAAGAAATAATTAGTTGAAACATAAATAATGCATGATTTTGTCAATATTTTGGTAATAAAGAAACAAATTTTCAATGAGATTGAATGCTGAATAAATTATAAAACCAGTGACCAAAAAATTTAAAATAAATGTTATAACATTAAATGAGATATTTTATTACATTGTATTAATTGTATTAACATATGGGTATATGATTCACGGATGAAATACCCCCGGACGAAATATCCCCGGACAAAATAACCCCTTTTTTCAATCGGAAGAAACCGGAAAACCAATTGTGGAAGGGGAGCTTTTTAATCAGAAGAAACCGGAAAGCGAAACGTGGAAGGGGTCCCTCTAATTAAATTAAAAATAACAGGAAGTATCGTTAGTTACTCCACTTATAAGCAGGTATTTCGTCCGATTGGGGTATTTTGTCCGGGGGAATTTCGTCCGCTTACCGAGTATATACATTATATTATTTACGTTATATAATATTATATACATTAAAATAATATCAGTGCTTTAAATATTACTTTTTTAGTGCACTTTTTCATTTCATTGTGTTGAAGGGCTAAAAAAAAAAGCGGAGAAATTAATTGACAGTAAATAACAGAGGTCTTCTTTAAATAAAACAAACAAAGCGTGCAGGTTGTCCATTCTATTGCTCACGTATTAAAATTAATCGCTGTTGAATAATCGCTATTTATTTTCTTACTTTTGTAACCAAGAATTTATTTAATAAATTAAATTATAAATGTTTGTCAACATCATGCGTTGCAGACAGATGAAGGACAGAAGGTCCATTTAGAAAAAGTAGAGGGGTCCGTCCTGACTGAAGTTTCCCACGGTTCCCTCAGTCTCACCTTAGCGAATGCCGGAAGAGCGCAACACGCCGTGGTCGCCATCCTTTCCCTACTTTAACCCTAACCCAATAAAGCAATTTTCTATTCTACCCATTACCCCGCCGCGAGCTGTAAGCTCTTACGTTAGGGGGGTTAAAAAAAAACTTTTCACAGCGCGCTCATAGCGTTTATGGTGTTTTAGTCAGATTTTGGTGCTTTTTTATATGTATATTTAGCAGGAAAAAAGGCAAAGAAGAGCAGGCGCGGATCCGGGGGGTGGGGAGCTGGCCCCCGAAATGTTGGGTTTACCATGGGAAATATAGATTTTTTTTCCACTCCATTTTTTTTTTTTTTTTTTTTAATAATGCTTTGCCTAATGGAGGCACGCCCCCCTCCCCCCGATTTTTTTTCCAGGATCCGCGCTTCGGAGGTAGGAAGGACTGTGGGTGATTTAATTTCCGACTTCCTTGAAAATTCTGGCTACATCGTAGAAAATTTGTTGGCTCCCAAGCAGTCCTATCCATATAATATATAATATATATATATATATTATATATATATATATATATATATATATATATATATATATATATATATATATATATATATATATATATATATATATATATATATACATATATATATATAACACCGCAACATTACTATTTGATGTTAAAGAAGTGTTAATTAATAATAATAAAAATTATAAAAAACATAAAACATTACATTAATTATTATTGCTATATATATATTACATATTATATTGTTATTATTACAAAAGTAAATTTTTTTAATGAATTTATCTTAATGTATGTATTAATTTAATTGTTCATTAAATTAAGTCGAAGTAATATTTCCCTTCATAATTTGCCAATCATTACAAGAAATTTTACCAGAAAGAATGCTTCTTAAGCCCGGATTATAAATATTTAATCAAACACGAAATGTTATTTAATATGTATATACAACTTATGCAAGCATAATATTATATATATATATATATATATATATATATATACTGTATATATATATATATATATATATATATATATATATATATATATATATATATATATATATATATATATATATATATATATATATATATATATTATATGTAACAAACAAATTATTGTGTACTTCTATATAAACTATATTTATTATTTCATCGTATAACTTGATTACTTTTTTCTTCTTGCTGCGTGAATCCATCTTTTAAATTTTCCGTATTTATATTAGTAATATTGACAATCCAATAACACAGCAATTGCGTCTCGATTTCCTGGTTGACATGTCCTAAATTAGCAGTGTTCAAAATATTTTATTTTTTATGATAATATTCGCAGGTTTACAGTACGCACGTACTTTAGAGACGGCTTTGCAGTACATTGAGTACATACTTGCAAGGTAGTGAGTCGTCTCTAGGTCACCCGTCAGTTTTTCCCTCCGCTCAAAAGATGGCACTTTGAGCCGTGGCAAACTTAACACTCGCTCTCAATAGATATATAGGCCTGGTGAACTTAACAGGATGACTAGATTGTCCAGTCTCTTCGTACCCCCCCCCAATTTTGATTAAGTTTCTGCATTTTCTTATCACTTGGAGCTGCAGTTCCAGATAATGGACAACCTACATAAAAAAATCTTATTGCAGAAATGAATTATAGAGGGCACCAAATTATGCTACTCTGAATTTTTTCAGTTTTTTTTTTATACCTGGAACTATTTTTAAATAATTATTGAAAGTTCTGTAAGTTAAGTTGGCACCCCTTAATCCTTAATAAAAAGGATTGGACTGAGACGCCTATTGACGCCTCCAGGGGGCGTGGCCGCACTTTCAATAATTATTTAAAAATAGTAATGGGTCTGAAAAAAATATGAAAAAATTCAGAGTAGCATAATTTGGTGCCCTCTATTCATTTCTGCAATAAAAATTTTCATGCAGATTTTTCATTAGGCAAGAGTAAAGTTGTCATGCTGTCAGTTGGTGTACTTTATCGTAAGGTAATTGCATTTTTATTAGCAAATTTCAATATTGGTTGCAAAAACCGCTTCAAGAAAATTCATTTTTACACACTTTCATTTTCAAGTAAAGTTTCATTGTTATTATTAAAATTACATTCCTATTTTGACTTTTCAGTATTTTCCTGCATTGAATTGTATTTTTTTTTTTTTTTTTTTTACATTGCTACGAGATTCTGAATTCATAAAAGTCAAATCAGGAATATTATAAATATCTAATTCTTATGAATATTTTATATTACACATAATGTATTACATAAAGCATTTTATATGCACATTGTATATATTAGTGTTTAAAATTGCTATGCATGCTTTCATTTCTATTCTAGTGCCAGTTTTAGCTCCTTGCTTGGTCTATTTTTTTTTATCTTGTATCAACCCCTAAGAACATGCTGCATACACAGTACCAGTATTACCTTTTAGTAAACAATGCATGTAACATGACAAGACTTTTTGTGTTCTCTAGTATATCATAAAATAGATAACATGCACTACTCACATTTTGATAGAGTACTTCGATTTGTATGTATTAACAATATTTTTATTATTATTTTTTTAACTCTAGCAACCTTAAAATAGTGCTACAGAATGCTGTAACGTTATAATCAAGTAAATATTTATGCATATCACAAAAGCGTTGAATGAATATGATATTATAGCGTATTTTCCCTCGATTTTAGGGTGCTGAGGGTTAAAAATAATATAAAATAATTTGAAAATACAAAGTTCGAAGTCTTTTATCAAAATAAAAATGGAAACAAAAATCTCATAAGTCATCCACTTCTTTAAAAATGTTCTTTTACAGCACATAGATTTAATGAACTTATATTAGTGCAGATTCCATAAAATAATAAATAACATTTAAATTGAAAATATTTATCCTATATTTATTATTTTAAATCTGCATATGAATTTTTCAATGTATTATTCTTAAAATATGAGACAATTTTTTAAAATTTCCATTTCTATATTTTTATTAAATTTTTCTAGAGCTACTAATAATAAGGTCGACAATATTATTGATTTAAAATAGAGATATGAACCTTAATGCAAATTTAACTCTCTCTCTTTACTTTCTAAATTGTACTTGCATGGAAGGATACAAGGAAGTCATTATTATGCACTTAGAAATTTCCTCTTGCATTTGCATCACAATGCACTTGACTGCACTAAACTGCATAGTATGCAGCATACAGAGAGGTGCTTTTAAGAGATATTAAGTGCTTTAAGCTTGAGTGCACTTTACCTACATACAGAAGATGAAACTAGAATGGGAAATACTTTACTACACATTTAAAAAATATAATAGCTAAAAGCTCTCCAATTTTGTGGCATATATATTATATACATACTACTATTTTTTCCTCTTATCTTTTCTTATGAAAAATATTTGAATGAATGAAGTACAATATTATTTATTTTAATTTGTATTTTTTCATTGTTATTGGGTACGATTCACAAAGAAGTAAGCCAGGTTTCTAACCACGTTTAGTTTAACCACGTTTAACTATAGCTGTTTTACGTGTTAAACCACCTTAGTTAAACGTGGTTAAGTTAAACGTGTTTAGAAACCTGGTTAATTACCTGGTTGACACCTAAATAAATAAGCGAAACCGTCGAATCACCATCCATAATTTGTTTTACAGGATTTGATTAGAACTTTATTACAATCATTTGATAGAGTATATGTACATGTCATACACATTATTACGCTACTTCTACTATAATTATTATATCGAAGTTAGGTCAGATTTGCATTATATTTGCTTCTCAATTAAACAATTCACAAACATCTTGCATTTATATAGCCATAAAAAATAAGCTGAGTAATAGTTAGAGGTAAGTAATTACAAACTTTATGTTATAGAATTATTATACTTGCTAAAACAATGTAATGGTAACATACAATTTATTTTTGTAAGTTATATACGTACTGTACATAGCAAATTGTACACACCATTTATAAATTTAAGAGTTTTATAGTAAAATTATTCAAAAAATAAAATATAAAACGAAGGCATGCTTGGATTTGAAAACTAAAAAGATGGATAAGTTCTTTCCAACGCGTATATTTTAATTAATGATTAGATTACAAGTTTTCGTATTCATAAGGAAATTTGTTATAATGTTATTTGAAATTAATTCATGTTTTATATGTCACGTATTTTTATTTATAAAAGAAGCAAACAGACGTGATTTTAGAATGAACAATTTTCATCACATTTTTATAAATGGATTTCAAAGTTAAGGAAAAAATATACAATTTTTAAATCAGAATTATAATTATAAAAGTTTTAGCAAAGAAAAAATTGTATATGAATTGTATAAACATTGTTTTGCAATATGAAGTATACATAATCTAATTGTAAGTGTAATTGTAATTGTTGATATAATATCATTACTTTAAGTGATTTCAGTTCTAATATTACATTTTTTCTACTCAACTAAACGTTGTAGGGTACTGCATGGTCAAAAATCAAGTCAATTTCTCGGCTCATCGTGAACCCGAACTAGATATGCTATCCAAATTTAGAGTTCCTTACAAACAGGGATGATCATGGCCTAATATAGCCATGAGCAACCTACATATATGAAAAAAACTTTATTATAGAAATGAATAGAGGGTACCATATTAAGCTACTCTGAATTTTTTCCAGATTTTTTTGAGTCCCAGATCTATTTTTAAATAATGGAGTATTGACCTCAATTTTTTTTATTGCAGAAATGGATAGAGGGTGAAAAGTTATGCTTCCCTGATTTTTTTCAGATTTTTTAGAGCCCGGGAACTATTTTTAAAAAATTATTGAAAGTTATTTTTGTGACATCATGACACGCCACTCCTTAAGAAAAAGATAGGACTTGCCGCCGCGTGACGTCACAAAAAGGACTTTCAATAATTTTTTAAAAATACTTCCCGGGCTCTAAAAAATCTGAAAAAAATCAGGGTAGCATAACTTTGCACGCTCTATCCATTTCTGCAATAAAAAAATTTGAGGACAATACTCCATTATTGAAAGTTTTGTAAGTTAAGTTGACACCCCTGAATATTTAATAAAAAGGATAGGACCGAGACGCCTATTGATGCCTCCAGGGGGCGTGGTTGCACTTTCAATAATTTTTTAAAAATAGTTCTGAGTTTCAAAAAAATTTGAAAAAATTTAGAGCAACACGATTTGGTACCCTCTATTAATTTCTGCAATAAAAAAATTCCTGTAGGTTATCCATTCATCCTGGTTAAAGTATTATGAGACACACGAAGGAAGTATAAAGAGAGAAGCTGAGTGAGGTAAAATGAAATATCAACGTCTCATTAATTGATATTTCGTTTTCCCTTTCTCACAGTCAGTTTAATTTTACCCGATTGTTCAATACAGCATACAAAATACTATTATGAACATTTTAGTATTTTAAATTATATTATGCGCAATAAAAATGAATATACAAGCATAATATTTTAAATATGTCTAGTTTGATTTACAATAATTTGTGTGAGTATGCAATAATGTTAGTTTAAATTATATAGGTCCTCTGGGGAACTCGAGCTATATAATAATGTACAAGCCAAATCTGCAATGCTGTGATTAATTTCCCCCAGGGCTCTACCATAAACAAAACATCGACAATAATTATAATAAATTAAAATTTACCTACCAATGATAATAATATTTTATTGAACATGGATTTATAATTTACTTTCATGTTAAAGTACATTATGGTTTTAGAATTACATTAACATTGCCAGATTTTTAAAAAAAAAATCAACTTCATACAATGGAGTGTATATTAACCTCAAAATGTTTTATTACAGAAATTGATGGAGGGTGCAAAGTTATGCTACTCTGTTTTTTAGAGTCCGCGGGAACTATTTTTAAAAAATCATTGAAAATACAGAGAGCGTGACGCCTTTTGACACCTCTCTTAATAAAAATAAACAATAATAATAAAAATAAATGATACGAACTAAAAGGAGCGTGGGTTCAAATCTGACCTCGGCAAAACTTTTTAGCAATACTTTCCGGCCTCTAATCTGAAAATAATCAGAGGGACATAACTTTACACCCTCTATTCATTTTTGTCATAAAAAAAATTTAAGGTTGATTGGTGTCATCATCCAATTATTTTATTATTATTTGATGAGTGGGAGGGATGATTTTTTTACCATTAAGTCCCTCTTTTAAGTTAGTGTCAAAGAAGAGCTTCAGCTTTAAAATGAGATGAACATCAGACATGAACATGCCAATTAAATATATATGAAGCTTTTAAATTATATTACTAGAAAAAAATAAGACACGACTTTTTAACCATCGATAGATTAATTTAATAGAGTATTGACCTCAATTTTTTTTATTGCAGAAATGGATAGAAGGTGCAAAGTTATGCTACCCTGATTTTTTTCAGATTTTTTAGAGCCCGGGAATTATTTTTAAAACATTATTGAAAGTTCTTTTTGTGACGTCACGAGACGCCGCTCCTTAAGAAAAAGATAGGACTTGCCGCCGCGTGACGTCACAAAAAAGACTTTCAATAATTTTTTAAAAATACTTCCCGGGGTTTAAAAAATCTGAAAAAAATCAGGGTAGCATAACTTTGCATCCTCCATCCATTTCTGCAATAAAAAAAATTGAGGTCAATACTCTATTCCAATTAAATTTTAAATATATTCCAAATATTAGGTTTGTTCGTAAATATACAATCTATTCATCAATGAATACTCAGATTTAGTGTTTATGATACAGGGAACACCTAGAAAATGTTATTATTTGCTATAGATTCTCACTGAATAGTAAATTTACTAACATACACCTGTTACTCATAAATCAGAACTTTATTCGATCATGTATATGCTTTCCATCAGCATGGACAAAGACACAAACAATCAATTTAGAATTATTTTAATACTTAAAGAAACACAGGCATTAAATAACACATACAAAATTTTATATTTTTGCAACCATTTTCTCCTTAACTTTCAAGCTGACATTTCATGTATTTATTCTGTATTCATGTTATTAAAAAAAATTTGAAAAAAAAAATAATAACATTCAAACTTTAACTTTTCACCTATGATTCTAAGTACAACACTATTTTCTGTATTAATTCACTGTGTCTCAAGTAATTTCAAATTACTTCTCTTGGTTTAATTTTTGTTTGGTTCCACAACAACTCCTCGAGGTAGACAAGCAAATGGTTGAACGTCTTTAGCACCTGCAGGGGAGTATTTAGGAGACAAACTTTCTGCTAAAACTTTGAGTCACTAATTAAATTAAACTTTATAGTTAAATTGCTTTTAATTAGCTTAAGACAATACTATATACATTATAAACTTTGTGGTAAAATTCTTTATGTTTGTCTACAACTTACTACAATTTAATTTTCAACTCTTTCAACTCTTGTTAATTATGTGTCACCATGTACTTATTGTTAGTGAAAATCAGGTTATTATGCAATGTGTAGTAAATAATGTCTGTATTTGCTCGGCTATTTTTTTATATACTTATATAAACTATAATATATACATCATACTCTTGAAAGAAAATGTGGAACTATCTGGGCATGTTTGAGATTCTTAATTTTAACAGGAGAGATATATATTTTAGCTTCAGGGTGATTAAAATATTATTTCTAATGTTTTAATTCTTGTCCATGTTTCTTCTTATAAAATTTAATATCTACATGAATAATTCTTCTCCACAAATAAGAGAGAGAGAGAGAGAGAGAGAGAGAGAGAGAGAGAGAGAGAGAGAGAGAGAGAGAGAGAGAGAGAGAGAGAGAGACAGTGAAAGACACATGTACCAACAATTCTATAAAGTTTCAATATTTTTAGTATTTCTAACAAAACAAAACAAAGAAACGAAGACAATGATGTGTATTTGAGGTACTGTCGGCCAGTTTACGATATCAATTGTCAATTCAGCAATTAAAATTCGCAATGAAAGATGTGTACATATGTAATGTGAGCATGCAATGTTTAAATGAAATTAAAATCAGAGGTTAAATGCCAATTAATTAAGTTTTATTTGGGCAATCGTGAACTGTAAAATCAGACGATATAATAAAATGCTTCTATTAAAAAAATAATAATAAAAGAATCCCTTTTTGAGCATGCAGTAAGCTTACATCATATGCAGTTAAAGGTTTCGAAATATTAGTTCTTAAAATTTATTCAAATTACATTAAAGCATGTGCTGATTTTAGGTTTAAAAAATTGCTTTCAAATATGATAATAAAATTTTAATTTCATTTTAATTCTAATGGAATCAATCTTCAACCTAAGACGATATCACAGTTCTATAACAAAGAGCATTCTATTGAGAAGAAAACTATTACAGAGGTGATAGAATACTTCTTTCTTCTTTTTTTTCCCCCTTCACCTTTCAGCATAAATTTACAGCACTTTTGTCCATGCCGCAAGGTAAATCCAATATTCTGTGCTCGTTCTTATCCGATATTCATGACAGCTCGATATGGGTAAGCCTGTTACCTATATCAACATGCGGACTCTGTGTGTGAGAGCATTTGCGTATCAAAACAAAGTAAGTTTTTTTATCTTTTGAGGCAGCTTTTTATATTGTTGTTTTATTTTATAAAGTACGCTAGTCCATATAATATATTTTATAATGTCTTAAAAATGTATAGAAAATCTTGAACCACTATGTTTGAATATTATATTCAAAGTACAATTTTGGTCAAAATTAGTGCATGAGGCAATAAATATAATATATGTGTTTCACACCCTTGCATATGACTTTAAGTCCCAAGTTTCAATGGCTGTTGGTATCCTTGTTGGTGGAGCCATATATACGTCCTAGCATTATAGGATAAAACATTAAAAAACTATGTAAAATATTATAATTATTATAAAGAAGAAATTCAAGGGGTGCATGAGCAAATCTTTGCAAATTTAAATATTTTATTCATATTACTTTTTTTTTTTTTTTTTTTACTCTATTATAATAATTTTTATCAAAATTTTGCCTGAATGCAGAATTGTGTACCATTACGTTTGCACACATCCCCTAGCTGTAAAGTACGCTGATTGCGTTGCTCGTGCAGGCTCGCTCTTCGCTCTGACTCTTTAACATTAATACTCGGTATAATGGGGGCTCTAAATTCAATTATATATTTGAATTGTCTATATGAGATTTGTCTACACACCTAAGCTTACCTAAACCAAATAACTCTACATCAGAAACAATGTTAATGATTGTTCAACATGATTTCTGCTGGTATAAATTTATTAAGCTCGATTCAGGATCATTTTGCAACATTTTCGAATCTCAGACATATGCACATTACATCTGTCAGTAGTTATATTACATATTTTTTTTAAAGATCTAAATTAACAACCTATCAAAAATAATTTGCATGAAAAAAAATACATATTAAATTTTATTATTTTAAAATAATTAAAAAAAATAATAAATAAGTACCAAAAAATTAATTTAATTTGAATTTTTAATTATTTCTATCAAATATAATATTTAATATTATTCAATATTTAATTGCATCATTGGTCTCTGCCTTTTATTTACGCTCTAATATATTGATATTCAAATTTAATTATATTGCTTGGAGAGATTATGGAATCAATCAGTTATATAATTGATCCACATCAGACCATTGGAGCATAATAATATTTAATATGGAAACCATTTCAATTACGCACAAATATTAATGAACCTGCAACACTTCAATTTTTAAATTTAAGATTTTTCTATACAAATTAAAACTATTGATGGTTTATAATGACATTTAACGATATTTCGAACATAACAGATACTAAGCTAAGCATAATTATATATTGTATAAATATATATATATATATATATATATATATATATATATATATATATATATATATATATATATATATATATATATATATATATATATATATATATATATATACATATAAAATATCAATTTTTGCAAAGTCTTAAATTAAATTTTCTTACTCTGCTGATTAAATCTGTGATTATTCTAAAATGAGAACTTTTAGTTCTTAAGCTGAGATTTTTGAGGACTATAAATCCTTTAAGATGACGTTCAAGTGTTTGAGCCTAAATTTGTGTTAGACCAACAGCCCCTCATTAAGACCCCCAGCTGTATTGACACAGGATCTTGTCTGCTTTGCGTCTGGAACGAAGAGCTCGCCCGGGAGCGACCAGATCGATTCCTTTGTCCCAGCAAACGAAAAGACATCACCAGCCTATATAGGAGAGCAGTTAACAAGTTTGAGTTTGTTCAATATTGAAACTATTTTAATATTTGTCTAATGACTGTAGCCGCAATTATTTAGTACTAACAGTTAATTAATTTAAGTGTACTATTGACATTAATACATTTCTACCTGTAAAAATCGTAGTGTATTTTTATCTGATATTATTACTTGTAAATAATGAAATTAAAAAACTAGGATTGCTACAAATCATAAGATAGATGGATGCTTATATACACAGCATATTAAAATCATACATTATTTTATATTGAAACATGCATCATGTATTAAAAATATACATATATGTGCATATTATGTCATGAGTTTCAAAAACTAAATATTTACACTTTCTGGTAAGTTACATATATATTTCTTATCAAAAAATCTGAAACTGTTAACTAGATCGATAACTTTGAATTTCAAAGCTTTTTTTATATCTTAAGGTAGAGATAATACATATCAGCTGGCCCCATGCTAAAAAATCCCATTCATAAAAATTATGAATTTTTTTTTAAATGTTTTCCTCTGCATCCCCTATCAGTAGGTAAAATATCAGGTGTACAAAAACGAGCTAGTTTTTTAGTCATGATTTTTTTAAGTTGACTTATTTAACATGGAAGTTCCATTTTTCCATGCTAAATTAGTCAACTTTAAAAATTAATAACTAGAAAACTAGCTCGTTTTTGTAAACCTGATATTTTACCTACTGATAGGGGATGTAGAGGAGAACATTTAAAAAAAAAAAAAATCATAATTTTTATGAATGGGATTTTTTTAGAATTAGCTGATTCGTGTTATCTCTACCTTAAGAGATAATTGTTTGAGTTAAGGCTTTCACCTTCAAGATTATCAGTGAAGGTCATGAGTTTATCGAGTTAAGGAATTTACTGTAAAATGTAACAACTCGATCATAAAAATTTAAATCATGTAAAAGTAGTAATAACTATTACAACTTATAATATAATACGTTATGGCCGTGAAGTTACCAAACGAGTTAAGGAATTTTACTATAGGATACTATAATATTCAACGAATCGACCAGTAAAATTTAACATCATGTAAAAGTAGTTACAGTAATTCTCCCTAACTGTGTAGACATTGCTGGCAGTAAGTCAGATCCAAATCTTTTTTCGGCTTAGGAAATGGAAGTTAGCTTCTCTTTTTTTTTATATCAGACAATATCCTCTGCAGACTTTTTCTGAACTAACTTATTTTTCTCTAAAGTAAGCCTTCCCTTATACGTATACTAGGAGATAGGTCATAAGGATTACGTGGCAAGTAATACTACTCATTTATCATCGTAAGACTTTGTAAAAAAAAAGTGAAAGTAAAGAATATACTAACATAAAAAGCATGTTATAAACTGCACTTGTAGTTTTTACAAGTCTTTACCAACATCAATTAGTGGTAAACCTATTCTAATTGCAAGAGTCAAGAGTAAGTAGATAGTAGAATAGGGAGTTCCAAGTCCGATGTATCGTCTTTGCATTTAAGCGTGTCTTACATACATGCATAATACTTTATTTATACTTCGTATAGAATTATTTTTTTACGATTAAAAATAATTTCACTAAATGTGATTAATAATTATACTGCTCTTCTCCTATTTTGAAAATTACTATATTAACGTTTACATTATGCCATTTTCAGGGAAATTTATTCAAACCAGCTCCTTCTCCCCAAAGTCGGATTAGTTTTATCCTTTGTCCTTACTGTTGCAAAGACACTATATTTTTTAAAAATATATATAATACATTTTAAAATTTTTGCAATAATTGTATACATTGTATTTTTTTGCAATATACCAGTCTGTTATGAATAAATATAATAATATAATAAACCAAAATGAAAAAAAATATTTAAGTTAAAAAAATATATATCGTAATTTAATCGTAAATACTATTTCAAGTCATATTATTGTAGGTGCATGCAACTCCCTGTAGTACATCAGTCAGTAAGCCAACCGCGAGCTTCATTATACATTGAAATGTTAATTTAATATACTGTACATTAGTATTTAAATAACATTCTATAAAATAATAATAAAATTAACAAAACGTATGCATAATATAAATAAAATTATGAAAATTTTGCAAATAATAATTTTAGTATATTTAAATTACAAATAAATTTTATATTAAACAAAAATCTTAATGAAATACTTTACAATCAACTAGTCTACTATTGATTTGTATTCCACTCGTCGAGTTCTTCCAAACTTGTTTACTGACACGTACTGGCTTACGAGAACAATACCAGTAATGTGAGATATATTACCGCTCACCTCAAAGCTCAGCATCTCGTGTCCAGGCTTTTAATGTCCCCGCGTGTTGCTAAATAAGGCAACCTGACCTTCCGTAACCGTACACTAATTGTGTAGTCCCCGCGTTCAGAATGAAGTATCACAATAAAAGAATCTGCGTCTAAACAAATTTTTGTAACATTAAAATAAATTGTTTTCGTTTTTCAATTATTTAATAAATTTATTAATTTTGTGTGAGCCATCACATTGAGACAGGCCATGGTTCCACCTTACGCAGTACGTTATTTCAGGTACCACTGTAGTCAAGTCCATGCAGGGGAAGTCAGTGAGTGCTCCCTGATGACCTCGTATGGACCCCCACCGGTGACACGGGACACTGTTACGTGTGTTTGAGGATTCAAGCACCGACCGAGTGGGCGAGACGTCTTTGACTAGCAAATGGATTCTGGTAGCGGCTGTGAGTCGGCGTATACATTTTATTTTGCCTTCATGTTTCTGCAATGTTTATTTACCAAACTAATTGGCATTGATTTTAAAAATACTATAAGAACAAACTCGCCTTTATTATATTATTTATTATAAATATGTTAAATGAAATACATTTTAATGTTTGGAACTAATGATTCTGTATATTAACACAGTATGGTACCTTGTTAGCCCCATGTTAGTTGACATGCAATGTCCACTCCGCGCCGAGTTTTGATTTATTTTCTAAAGAAATTATGAGAAATTGATTTTTTTTTTTTTAATTTCTCAGTTCCACATTATAAAGAAGCACTTACATTACAACAGAACTAGTTAAAAACAAATGCTAGCTCACAATTTTTGGGAAAACGTGCATGCCATTGGTTTTACTATACAGTGATTTTTTTTTGGGGGGGGGACAAATAATTTTAAAATATACATGTCAATAGATCAAAGAATTTTTCCTATTTCCTCTTTAATAAAATAAAATAACACACCATTTTGGCAACTATTTTACCAAAAACACACTTCTACTACTAATAAAAGTTGAAAAATATATATATTTTTTTATAATATTTTGAAATAATTTAGGTGAAAAATATATTTCCACAAACTTTTGTTTTAAATTTATTACCCAGCCCTTGACACTAGGGTACAGTGCACATATATTTCATTTTAGCCCATCTTTCTCCCCTGATAATTCCACGAATACTGCCAAACTTGCTTTGCTCCATGTCAACCCTAAGTTACTGTCCATGTCATAAAAGTATACCCCTGAATGTTATATTTGTCATAGCAAAAAGGGACGGTAGTTATGAAAGAAATGTTAGATTTTTTATGGCTATGACTAACCAGTGGTAAAAAAAATATTCACTTTTTGAAATAACGGGGAAAATCCTTTGATGTATTTTTTTATATGGGGAGCTTAAATTCAAATTTAAGTTTTTATTTTGAAAACTAGTTTTTCTTTTAAATAAAGTGTTTTTAAATGTGTTTTAGACAGTTTAAACTATAGAAAATAAGCTAGAAGCGTAGTTGACCCAAATTTCATTCTTTCAAACGTATAGCGAGGTGTTATTAAAAAAAAATGTATTTTATTATGTGAATTTTGTTCATAATAAGTCATTCTTGGATAGCAAAACCACTTGCGCTTCAACGTTTAAGGGCATATATTGTTTAATTTAAAAGGAAGATAATTGGTGACGCTTGTTGAAGGCTATTTCAATGCATTCATTTTGATACTGTGAGAATTAAAACCAGATATTTAAACTTTCTCATTAAGAGACATTACGTTCTACTATAGTAAAAATCACATAAGAGAATAATTTTTTCACCCCTCTCGCAACGCTACAGGATAGGAATATGAGCCTTGAGGACGATTTTCGTAGCTTACGCGTGGTATACCTTTGACTTTATAATTGCAAATTTTGTTTATACAGTTTAGATTATGATGATTATGATGCTATATCTTTAAGAAAATGTGTCTGAACTTTAAAATATATGTAAAGGGTGGGGGAGGAGTGATTGAGATACATACATTTTTATATTATGGTCATGCAATTAAAATTTGTCCTGCATTCCATCGTAGTCATATAGAAATGTATTGTCGATTTAAAATATTTCACCTTCTTTGTATTATCCCCCAATATTACTTACAAGGTAGTGAAAAAAAAACTTTATATTTAATACACATTTAAGCTAAAGTCCTTGCTTTATCAATTCTTTATACATTTTCAATGTAGCAACACCTAATATTATATCCCTATTACTATACAAAAAATAAAATGTATTCAGTTTTTTATTGACTCGTAAAATTTAAGTAAGGAAGGAAGCTCTTTGAATGTATAATAAAAAAAAATGTATAGGATGGATATATTAAATCCTGTTTCCTGTCGAGTATAATATTTTACATAAATCACTCCCCAGGCGTCGATACAAAGTAGAAATACATGAACTGCAACCCTCTTTCGTCGATATTCAATATTTGACAATGCTTTGCATTCCTACATGTTCAAAAAGAAAAATACACTTAGGGGTCAGCGTGAACGTTATCACTGACCTGTTTGTGGACACTTTCATGTACACTCGTTGCCTTAAAAAATTTCCCACTTGCAGCCTTGTTAATCACCATGCCCTGTGTTATTCTTACGGGACATGGTGATTAACAAGGTCGCAAAGGGAAATTTTCCGGAGCGATGACAGTACATAATATATAATATATATTCTAGTGGTGAATTTGAGATTGGAATATTTGACACTTTTTATTGTTCTCTTGTAATTTTTTTTTCTCTTGGATCGTTCAGGCAGGGATATATTACGTTCATGATTACCCGAGTTGTACTTTTTGAAGTAAAAGAGAATATTCTGACCTTTATAAATACAATATCATAAAAATATTTTTGCAAGAATTAATAATGTTTGCCTGGTTGCCAATATAGAGCTGAAAATGTTTGACAAGGATAAAAGAAGAGGTGGCCTTTTTTGGTGTAAAAAAATTTCTCAGATAGCTCCTTTTACGTAAAATTTTAGTGTTTAATATTTTTTGCTCATTATTTTATGTTCAGCATTAAACTTGTCACAAAATTGTTTGTAAAAATACGTCATGTTATTTCATCATTTCAATATTACCAGCTCTCATGGAAATTTATAATTATTCATTAATTTTTATTCTAATGCTGATTAAAATATAGGGATTATCCCACGCAACACTTGTTTAGCTTGAAAATTTGTGAAGCCTCGATCCCTAATTAAAAAATTACGTCCTCAACTCATCCTTTGCACATCTAAACTAAATCTTTTTATCTCTAAAACTTATCTCATCTCCTCTTGAAAAGGAAACAATATTTCTAACATTTCATGCTCAAGAAGAGGAAAAAATAAGTAATCTCGTCTTTTTTCCTATAGGCGTCAATGTCTATAGGCATCTCGGTCCTATCCTTTTTATTAAGGATTCAGGGATGCCAACTTAAGTTGCAGAACTTTCAACAATTATTCAAAAATAGTTCCGGGTCTTGAAAAAAATCTGAAAAAATTCAGAGTAGCATAATTTGGTACCCTCTATTCATTTCTGGAAAAAAAAAAAAAAATCATGTAGGTTGTCCATTCAGGAGAGAATATAAAATCAATTTGACTGTATTTATAATGTTGGTAACATTGTCCTGCTGGATCATACAAAGGAAAATTAATAGTAATTATATGACACAGGGGTACATTGACATTTTCAACTTAGATTTTATCAACATGCATATTCGAAAGTATTTCAGCCAGTGAGTTTCTTCATAACAAACTGTGAACCAATGAAAAAAGAGCTAAGGACATTATAAACACGACGAAAAACATAATATATAAGTTAATTTTATATATTATTCCCTCCGGTTGCAGCCGAAAATGTAGGGTTTCTGACCTTTATATTCGTATTTCATCATTGTAATTTTATACATAGGTCAGTACTTCTACTTCAAACCACTCTGCACAATTTTAAAACTGAATTTTATACAGAAGAGTTGCAAAACTTCACTTTCGGTTACTTCCGAAAAAAATTATCAAATACTTTGACTGTACGAAATGTGACGGTCCACCTGACTAACACACCTGCAGGGGATGTTTCACCACGTTTACATCACACTCGAATGTGTCACGGGGGTGTTGACATTCGCATCTCTCGCAATTTCCAATATTTTTGCACTTTTGCACATTTCCCGAGAGGATCACGGAGTTTCATCATTTTAATAACACATATATGTTCTGCAGATATTTCAAAAATGAATATTAGCTACGTTGAACATCATCAGCGAGTTTGTGTAATTTTCAATAGTGCCTTTACTTCTTGTTTGTTTACTTTTAGGGAGTTGGTTAGCAACCAGCTCATTTCAAATTATTATTCCAAATAGAACTCTCAGAAAATAGCAAAATACGCCTTTTATATTATTAGATTTTAAGATTGCGTAATAGGCAATAATTATCAAAAATACTGTATATATGTATATGTTGTTAAAATACTTAAAATTAAGGGCGCCACGAAATTGTTGGTTTGCCTACCTACAGGATAACGCTCAGATATTTACCTCTCCTCGCTTCTCCCCCTGTTGTCAAACCGTAAGCTCTAAAGTATTGAAAAAAAAAAATAGAAAGATTGACCAGGTTTAATTATTTAAGGGCACGAAAATGTAGCTTATGTATTTTTTATAAACAAGCAGATGATTTGGAAACGATAAAAATGTAATAAATGCATTCTATAATATATAATTATTTTTGTCTACATTTCCCCCTTACACGCTGCTGATGCAACAAACAATATGGCGCGGCAGGTTCCTGTAAAGTATGCAATATACGTTGCAGTGACGTCATGTGGGTTTGGCCTATTGATTCCATTAATACATCTCATATTATGTTTAAAAAAAAACACTTAAAAAATTAAAATGTTACAATATAAAATAACTTCTCACAAGTCAGTTCTTGTGGCCATTGCTATTTTGTGTTATGTTTGAAGTATGTGTATTTAATTGCGATCAATATACTTGATTTCTAGTTTTTAGAAAAATAAAATCAAACATTAAAGTACAATGTAAACAATTAATATAAAGCTCATATCTCTTTTAGGATAAATGTAGCAATAAAACGAAACGGAAAATCGTTAGACAGTAAAACGAGTGGAGATGTCGTTTCCTATCGCAAGTAATGGTTCGATTGTTGACAGTTTGATTCTTTTTCAAATCATGTTTTTTATTTACGGAGTTTCCACAAATCTCAATTTCACACCAATTGATTTATACTTACGTTTTGATATTCTAATTAAGAGCAATTATTATTGTTGACAATTTTATTTTGAATAATAATTTAAATCAATATTAAAATTTAAAATTTTATATAATTTTTTATTCCTAAATTATAATAAAGTATTTATCATCTTTTATATATACAAAATAAATGTAAATTCTAAACCAAGTACATGCATGCCATGTAATTAAATAATTTTCTTTCATTCAAAATATAATTAGATACATTATTAACAAATTTAATAAACTCCCCGCCTCATCATATTACTAATGTTGCTGTAATTTATAATTGCATCAGAATTAAACTAATTAATATACACTCACATGCATTTACTATAAAACGGGTAGGTTTAAATGATAATATAATGATATAATTAACAACTATACATAGAATTGAAATGGTCGACATTATAAACTAATAGTATATAGCGATATACAAATGAACTGTTTAACTATTTTAAATCATTAAATTCAATGTGTTAAAATAGGTTTATCTCTGTGTTTTATTTCATTGCAGTATGTTAAGTGTGTTGTCCTAGTCTTCAAAACCTATATTTCACTTTATGTCGTTTTATGTAACTTTTTTTGACCCAAAACAAATAAAAAATAAATTGTTATAATTGTTATAACTTGAGTATTGTCCACTATTGAATAATAGTCGAAATACTCAAAACTCCAAAATTTAAAAAAAAAAAATGTTTCTTCAGGACGAAGCAAATCTGCAATCTTGTTACTCTAAAAGTGACCGAAATTAAAAAAAAAAAAAAATGCACTGATAGTAATTCACTATTGCAATTACTATTTACGATCGTTTACTGTGTAAAAATTATGCCCTTCCACTATTTCCGAGTATTATTCACTGTTGAATAATACTCGAAATACTCAAAATTAAAAAAAAAAAAAAAATCTTCAGAACGAAGCAAATCTGCAATCTAGAGTTAAGCTAACATCGAACAAAATTAATTCATACTGATAAAATATAAATTTTGAAGCCATTATGCAAGAATAGAATGAATGTATTTTATTTTTTTAAATTTCATAGATTCCAAAATTTATATGCGAAAAGTCTATGACAAGATAAAAACTGAAGATATAATCAATACCATGTAAATAATATACGTCAATTTGCTCAAGAAGACTTGAATACATGCATGTGGGGGAGAAATGTATGCATATGTACTCCAATCCCCCCATTGATATAGCAATAATATTAGTAATAAATAGTAGTACTTTTGATGACCCATCATTGGCCTTATTTATCCAGCAGAATATAATATGAGACTTAAAATTTAAATATTTTAAAATATAATAAAATTTATATAATATTCTTGTACTATCAGTTTTTCTAAATAAGAGCGTAATTTTGTTTTAACAACATTTTAATAATAATGTTGTAGTACAAAAGATGAGAAATAATATTAGCAATAAAAATTATATGGTGCAAACAATTAAAGAATGAGTCTTTATTACGACACACCTAACTCTCTACATGAAAGAAGGCGTAACCTTCACTGTTGATAATACCATGTCAAATAGGGCTTTGAGTATGAGGCAGCCCCATTTGACTGCAGCAGTCTAATCTTACAAGCCTGCTTACCTAGATTATCGGCGTGAGACAGCATGGCGACGCCCAAGGCTCCCAACAACATAATCCACATTTTGGAACACAAAAACATAGTCTCTGATCACTTGCACGTTTTGTATTGTTAACACTTTAATTATGTTTGTTCATGTATATTTTTCATAATTTTAAATTTTGAATTAATTATAGTGGAGATAGCATTCATTCACCGTGAAGAAAACATTATTAAACATTTTTTTTTGTTAATTTTTATATATTATATTTAAACTATTACAATTAAGAAAAAAAATCATCAATACAATAGCATCACCTTTAAATTTGAATTTAAATTACTGATAAATATTGCTTTACATGAAGTTATTATTCAAGTACAATCTATTACGAGTAAATCTGATACTTTTGAAATTATCTTCCTTAGTTCGCTTGATAATTTAAAGTCAAAGTACACCTCTTGATGGTCACGTGTCAAATGTTGGACGGTGACATGACGACACGTGCTGCCTGGCCGAGCGCTGAGCCACGACTGAACAGTCACGTGATCCCCGCGTTGGAGCAGCGCGCGCAACTTCGCAGGGCCAGATCGTGGCGTCATCGACTAATAAATATTTTGAGTGTGGGAGGTAGAAATTCACGTGAGCTGCAAGTAGTGGTACAAATAAATCGCAAATAAACTTCTTTATTGATAGACAGCTTTTTGTTCAGTAAAATTGGTCCATAGGTAATAAAATGGGACACTTTTCATGATATTGTAACCAAATTCATACATTTCTTGCAGGAAAATTAAGTTATATAAATTCTTGGAGTCTATGTAAGATTTTTTTTTATTGTTTTAATATTTACAGAATAATTTACCGGCCAAGGATACATAATTACCTTGTTGGCCGCTACAGAAAAAAAAAAAAATGAAATTCTTTATGATTTTAGAATAAATATATATTCTATAAGTAATGTGTAATATTGAAAGCTTTGAAAGGTTGGTATTGTAAAATATAACTGAAAAGGTCAGAAAGCATCAATATATCATGTATTTTCTCTTTTATTGTTATTTATTGATAAAATTAATATATTTTGATTCTTACGTACGTACTTTCCAATCTGTACGTTTACGCATGGCTTTCAGATTGGTATGTTTTCATTGAAAAATGACTCAAATAGAGTTTCAAAGCTATTTTAAACATGAAAAATAGTAAATCTATTTGTCTTATACATTCTGACTTTAGAATTTTCAGTTACAGCTTATATAAATCTATAACAATAATTTTTACTTATATAGTATGACTTGTTTGCAAGTAAAGAAATATACGATAACAAATATTGATATTTGCAACATACGGAAGTGCAATAAATAATATATTGAATCATAAATCACGTTGTAACTTGACCGATCATAACAAAGGGTCAAAGCTGAAATGTCAATATGTTCTCCACAAAGATTTATTGCTTACATCAGATATAGTATTTTGTACGTTGTCTCAAGAAACCAGATGTGCCCATATAAAATATTATGTATCTTGTTATGAAAATAGAGCATTGGTATTGAAGAAAATAATAGGTGCGATTCACGAGGCAGTTAGCCAGGTTTCTAACCACGTTTAACTAGGTGTTTTAACACGTAAAACAGGTATAGTTAAACGTGGTTAGAAACCTGGCTAACTGTTTTTTTGAATCGCACACAATAATTCAAAATTCACGAAAGAGTTACCCAGCTCTTTCACTAACCGTGGTCAGCGCCTTTGATTTAGACTGAAGACGTGGTAACTGGATAACTTTCTTTGAAAATCATGCTACAGATTTGCAGCAATTATTTTTATACCATTTTTATGAAACAAAAATTCAAGTGTTTAAAGTATACTATTATTTGCCTGCAT
Source organism: Siphlonurus alternatus (assembly GCA_949825025.1). NCBI lineage: Eukaryota > Metazoa > Arthropoda > Insecta > Ephemeroptera > Siphlonuridae > Siphlonurus > Siphlonurus alternatus. The sequence goes on along the minus strand of OX463784.1, from coordinate 18,754,354 downwards.
TAAACGTGCATGAATTCCGTACATTAATTCTTATTAGATTTTTTTGTAATGTATTATACATTATACAGAACATAATCACTATATACGTTTACATGACGGTGTTTAATACGTATTCGTTGACAACTAATAATGTTATTCTTATGAGGCATCGTCAACGGATCCGTATTAAACACCATCATGTGAACGTAGTGATTGTATATTTAGGTATGTTGATTTATATTAACCACGGCATACAAGATATCCTATAACATATTGATATTATAGTAAAATATGAAGCTCTCGTACCAAATTAGATCATGTTCAGCACATTTATTATATTATATATTGAACTTTATTTTTATGTAGAAAAATTTCTTTTCTTCGGAACAATTTTACAAAAAAAAAAATGGTTATCTGTGTGAAACAATGTTCCTTTTTTTTCGTTTTCGTAGTGTTATATTTTTTATTTTATTATATGATATCGTTACGTTGGGTCGTTTCAACGCTACTAACGGCTGGCGAAACTCACATAAAGTTAATATTTTATATACTCTTTCGCCATTCTATTTCAAGTTTTTTTTTCTCTCCTGAAAAACTCTAATTTTATTAAATCATGCTTACGACCATAACGTTTGCAGTAACTTTGTTCTTTTTACTTCTAAAATCTTAAACGTGTTCTCTTTGTTGTGCACTTTCTCTCTGTCGTTTGTCTATTCCCCCCTTTTTTTACAAAGATTAAAAATACAGTACAGATGATAAAATATCTTATGATCTTATGAAGTGTATTTTAACACTATAACATAAAGTTATTTGCATATTGTAAGTATCAATAAATTCATTAATTTGCAAATGTATTATCATTCGTAGCCTCCAGGGGGGAAGGGGGGCTGGGAGGGATGCACCCCCTCCCCCCCCCCGAAATTTTGGATTTAACATGGGCAATATAGGCATTTCCCCCACTCCAAATTATTTTTTAACATTGACCTTATGGAGGCAGCCCTCCCCGAATTTTTTTTCTGGATCCGCGCCTGGTATATCCTCTATGTAATCAAAGTATATATTATACATTAGATATTTTTTTTTCCATTCAATATACTATAAAGGCCACTACAAAGTTGTTGGTAGAATTCATTATACTATAGTGCATATGTTATATTGTTAGTAAATAGGTTTTTCGTGCAAATGGTATTCATACTGTATAATGTTTTATTTCACTTTTCGGACTTTTACCTTTGCCGGTGTTTTATATGTAATCTTTCTGGATGTAGAATGTTGTGATGATCACTTTATCACTTACAAGTGTTCGTGTACGTCACTAACACTTGTACTACACATATCACTATGAAAAAATGTTATATAGTAAGTTCGCAGTGACCAATGTCGAACTTTAAAGTTATGGGGAATATTTGACATTAAGATAATATTTATCAATAATATGAAAGAGTATAATATTTTCTAGTGAAGTGCTTATTCCATGCTATGTAAATATATATTTTAATTGTAGTTATTTGCAAAATGTAACTTTAATGTATAAGAAATTTTTGGTACTGAAATATGGAATATCTAAGATTCCATGTACGTATACCAATTTATTACAATGTTAAGTACTGACTTCTAATTTTAGCCCTACAAAATTTCAGATCAAAGATTTATATTACTACATTCTATGTAAAAACTCGTCAATCGACATATTCCCATTCAGTCGAATGCTATTTCCTTGAGCTGTCCCATTCACATTGATATATTAAAGTACTGATGGATACATGACGAGGTCCATTGTGATAACCAGATGACATGATGGTTGTCATGACGACCAAAATTTCAACCTTATCTAAATATCGATGTACAAATGTGACAACATATTTGCAGCATTTTCTTATACGTGGATAACGATTTATCTACATGCTTGCTTTTTGGGAATTCGTCAATGGAGGTAGATTATTCTCATTATATTTTTTTTGTCAAATTTAACTCTATTTTATGCCTATTGAATATTATCAGCTATAATGTTCTAGCTGTTAGTTGGCTGTATCTACATCCCATTAAATCAGTATTTGATAGGTTAGTTTAGTAAAACAGTAGTTTAATCGTTGGAAACTCAGCAGTAAGAGTGCAGTGTTAAGAAATGCGACTAGCATTTATAAATTGGAAACATCAGTGTTTATTATAAATTCTAAAGTTTTGTTAAAGAAATGTTGAGCTTCTTATTTTCACTGACGTTTAATTTTTAACCTAATGCTAATGGTATTGAGAACTCAACTTTAGAACGTCACACTACGTATATTGTGGCAAAACTGTTAAGAAACTAAAAACTTTTATTAATCCATAAATTCATATAAATATAATATATTTTACGCAAATTATTTTTTCCATCTGGAAAATTAAAAAAAATTAATAAAATTTGAATATATTAATACATATTTTCCAAATCTATGGAATATTATATTACACGATACAAAAATTTTGCATACAATTTTTTCTTACAAGAAAACGTTAACTCCATTTGTGTTTGTATGGAGATATTTTTTTGTATATATAATAACATAAAGAAAAAACTGTATGCAAAATTTATCGTGTAATACAGGCTTTAAGTTTTAATTGTCTAGTAATTCAACATTTCTTTTATTGTACGATCAATATAATAAAACTCGTCATTAACTATAATTATATTTTATCACAGAAAACAAAAAGGCATTTATGCCACTTCGAAACAAGCTCGTAATATAATCATTTTAATTACGTAACATTTAATTTAACATTTATTTGAATATCTTTTGATATTTAGAAATGAAATTATACATTTATAATATAAATATAAAGGTATATATTAACAAATATTGAAGAATATAATGTATGGAGGAATTGATGCTCAGTACTTGAAAATTACGATAAAAAATTTGTTTATGATGCTTTTCAAGCAAAAGAATATCTTACGATCGAAAAGGCTAGACATTTCTGTTTTACATTAAAGCTTTGCCTTTGATCGTTTTAAAAAGAAACTTAAATGAGAAAAAAAAGATACTCTGCTCATAGTACAAAAAAGAAGTAATGAGAGAAAAAAAAAGACTAAAAAATCATCCAGACTTTGGGTAAGAAAAGTTACAGGTGGAAGAGTGAACAAAGTTACCACGCTAATCAATAGAAAAGAATATTTTATGCCTAAAAGCAACTGCATGGTAACAACTTACTAAAACTCACACACATGATAAAAAGGTAAATAAAAAATTGTCTAATAATTCTAATATTAATTGCCAGCTTTTTTTTTTTCTCGTTGATTCATCATTAAAATGTGACATTGCAAACTTAATTAGATAATTAGTTCAAGGTAAGGATTGTCACTTTGTTTACTAGTTAAATTGACTAAATTTTGTATTTATAAATTTATTTTTAAGAACAAATTTATAACTTACATTTTTTTAGTTATAAAATTTATTATTGTATTTTGCAAACAATTTTATTTTTATATTTTGTTTTTTTTTTAAAAATATACCAAGATTAAATTAATATTTAATTTTAATTTATTTAAAACATTGATAAAAAGCTAAAAAAATATAGGGAGTAATGGTTTATTTTGCAAATGTAACCAATTAACAGCACGAATTCACTTTAGGGATAAATTTCGAAATTTAAAATGTACTGAAAGAGTCTGAAATTGTATAATATTTTAAGGAGGAATGGCCGATTAATTTAAACAATTATTTTTTTAAATCGTAATAGAATATAATTATAATAATATCTTAATATAAGATAATAGGAGATGAGTAAAATATAATATAGGGAATATAATTTTATTAGAATACCTTGAGCAACCTAAAATGCAAAGCTTAACACGTCTCGTATCTTTATGTAGATAAATAATTTGAATTATGAATAATTAATTACGTTATGTTTTCTAAAGCTTCAAGTATGTAAATCTGCTTTGATTTTGTACAGATATTTACGTTATAACGTATTAACTCTCTTATGAAAATAATGAGAGATAATATGTGGTTTGTATTAAGATTAAGTTATGAAGGGTTAATAATCAGGTTGATGCAAGCATCATAACAAAACTTAAATATTGATTAATTATTGATAAAGCAATATTTTAGTATATTTATTGTATAACAGTAATGGCAAAATAATTTGAGATTTTAAGGACTCTGTTATTAAATTCTTCATTAAGAGAATAATTTTATTGTGTATTATATACCACAATACGCCACAGAGATTCGACTGATGCTTAAAATTTGCAGTAAGTATAACTTACATGCACGTCAGCACTTTGTAACACAGATAATTATTACAAACTTAAAAAGAAGAAGTAAATAACACACGTCTCAACTTGTGTTTCATCGTAAAAAAGTTTAACTACTTCAGATATTTTACTACAGTTGTCCGGATGACAATCGTCAGAGTTTACAGTCGGCGTCCTTGAAAACGTCCCGTGCCAAGTGAGGGAACCAGTATAAAGCATTAGTGGCATTAATGCTTTACTCTAACAATCATAATAATAATTGTTTATTGATTATCGGTACAAAATATACATTAATTTGGTTAAATTAAAAAAGGATATCCCATTCACAAAAGTGTCCAGTCACATTGACAGTATTGCCATATTTTGGTAAAGGAAAGTTTCAAGGGAGATGAGTGTACAACTGAATTTGAGTCAAAGATTGAACCGTGTATACAACATTTTATCATTGGTTATTACAATAATGTGTACATATTTATTTACGTTTTAATAAAACTATACTATTATTTGTTTATTTATGAACAGATTGATTTTTGTTGCAGTCTACAGTATTACAAATCTTAGTTTACGTGTGGATTTAATGAGCGCGGCGGACATCTTGAAAATAAATATTAAGGATCTTATGGATGGCGCCATTCAGTCTAGACTGTCTGGAGCTGGCGCCATAGTGTCTACAGGTATTCTAAGATCTGTTAGACTGTAGAGAAATAGAAATATTAAATTTTGATTTTATTCTAATTCAGCTATAACAACAAAAACAAAACAGCTACAAAAACAGATTCCTGTAAGAAAATTTTTCTTCCCTGAGTTTGTATATATTGAATTCCTGTTAACACAAAACGATGGAAATGAACTTTAAACACACAAATTAATCAATTATAACATTATAATGCTGATACAATAATAACATTTTCACTTACTACTACATGATCTTAAATTTAATGAAGACCCTCCAATATCCTCACCATCTGTTAAAGTCTCACCCTTTGATGTTGACTCAGTCTGTCACTTCAGCTCGGGCTTCCCAGTAAAATTAATTTTATGTTCCCTCAAAAATTTACCAGAAGTACATGGTTTTTCTGTCAGTTTCGTAGCTCATGAAAAGTTTCAGTTAAAAAATTGAATGATTGAACACTTGGTGTAAATTTTCAATGTTAAAACATAACGGAATATAAAATAGCTCTTACTTCCGGTATGAGTTTCAAAATAATTTAACTATATTGTCTGATATTTAGAGCAAGGATTATACTGCGTAGGATTAGAACAACTTAATATTAACATAATTTTAATATGGGATTATGCAGACTATACCCTAGTGCTATACTATATTCAGCACCTGTTCATAAAACAATACATTACAACATAAGTTAAAAGTTATGTAGGAAAAATTATTTTCAAATAAATTAATTTCTGAATTCATGTGGGCATCAGTATTTTGAAAATTAAATAAAAAAAATTTAAGATGTAATTTGCATACACTTGTCCCACGATTATTAAAATATCCACAATAATTATGTACACATCTGCTGCATGGACGGCACAAACTTTTCTCCTGCCTTGAGTTGGTTGTCCAATAGAAAGAGAGCTGAAATTTTGGGAGATGTAAGAAGATCACCCAATTTACCTATATGAAAATATATTTTGGTTCACCACGCTTCCATAGACTGCGTGGTAAAGTTAAAAAAAATTAGAAATAAAGTTTGTGGGGTCCATAAGTGTACGGGAACAAGCTGACTTAAAAAAACAAAAACAGTAAGAATTGAATTTATTAACGTATTGACTGCAGTCTGTAGATCAAGCAGTCATTGCCTGTAAAAGATATAGTAAGTACAATGGTACGGACATGCAAGATCAAATTATAATAATAGTTTTCTCAAATATTAATTTAACTCAGAAAAAGGGAATTAAAAAAAATAATAAAAAGTATCAGATCTTTGTATAAGCTGCTACTGAATGTAATGTTGGTGGGATTTTTATTTGAAATCGTTTCAGCAATTTTAAAATTAATTAAATTTAATTTCCTAGTAAGACTTCACAACCGTTGAGCACTTTCTGTACCTTCATGAAGAACAGACACTGCGGCAATGACTAGCGCGTACAATTTGTAATCATATATGGTTAGGAATTCAATCCCATGGGCACTTATTGCTGGAACTGATCCAAGTAGCTAAGAAACGACCGTTATACACAAGATGTATGGTTATTTTGTATTGAAGATTAACTGTACTGACCATTTTCACCAAGTTTTCCTCGGTTTCCTCACTCACAGCTAGACAAAAACTGTGGAAGATTGGTAAGAAATGATCACCCCCGTATTTGGAGAATAATATATATTTTTTTTTATTAATTATAAATATACATTTTGTATATTATAAAATTTTGTTTACACTTCAATGAGCAAATTCTGTAACAAGCTTAAAATTGTAAAATTTAAATTAGTTACGTACTTCCTCAATTTTTTTAGTAATAAAAATAACGCGTTGAAACGTGTGAAGTTAAATTTTTTGAATTATTTCATAACATTTAATATATACCTTATTTCATAAAACAAATAATAATCTTTGTCTAAAAGTCTACTAAAAATAACTATGCCTTTTAATTATTTAAAATTGGAGAAAGGTTTTTTAAAAGATGATTCATATTTAAAATTTAGCTTTTCTTTTTTTTCTTCCGGACGTTCTAAATTATTAATCATGTTGAAAATTTTCAGCTTAATTCCCTCAGAGCTGATTTTTTTTTTTTTTTTTTTAAAGAAAACCTTTTTCAACGATTTACAAACCTTCTATATAAAAGAAGCGCCGTATAGCTACCGTTTCAACTATTATATAAAATCTAATTACAAATTTGTCAATGCTGCTGTTTACTTTTCCTATATATTATATACAATGTAATATTTTAAATTAATTTTCCGTTTTTCAAAACTTCGTTATAATATTGTCATAAAAATGCACTAGGTACTTCCCACTATAACATAATTCACAAAATATTTTTAATATTATTCCTATTTTTTATGGCAGAAAAATTAAAAAAAAAAACAAAAAAAAAAAAAAACAGTTTAAAAACGTCATAATAGAACTTTTTATAATAAAATTGTTTAATTTTTTATGACTTTTTTTTATTTACCAAATACTTATAATAATTTATGTTTTAACATAAAATAATAATGCATTAAATATAAAATAACCTTACTTGAATCATTCATAATACTACTGACGTAAAATTGGATGTCACAAGTTAATTATGAACGTGAAATATTAAAAATTACTGAAATTAATATTATATTAATCTGCATTTAAGTTACTTATAAAAAAACTAAAATCAGACCACTAATATCAAAAAGTATTTCTGTCATACCAGCTTACACAATACTCCTCGATCCAACTTATTAAATTTGCTGTGTTGTTCAAAAAATACCTATATGTATATAGGAATTTCTTGATTTCTCGTCTGTACAGCAGATAGAAGTAGATTTAAGTAAGAACAGCACTAACTCTTGTCATTCCAAAAATAGTTTAAACAGACGTATTGGCCCACAAATAGATCAAGGAACGTACGTGATATTCCAAAATTGTATGACACTATCTAGCGACTCTACAGTTAAAAACTTTTAACAATTTTAACAATATATTTTTGGTACAATACAAATCTATAAAAGCTTGCGTACAGAGATTGAATTGTTAGGTCACATTGATATATTGCAAAGATGCCTCAAAGTTTTCCCATCACAAAGATGTGACATTCTATACGAAAGTTACACCAAGTGCAAAGATAAATTCTGAATTTACACAATGTACATTTTTTTGTTGTTGTTACAAAAGCTGTGATTTATTCTTCGATTTAAAATATTTATTCAAAGTGGTGTACCGAGCGAGCGATCTTGTTGTAAGAGATAAATGATGTAAGACATAACCTACCGGGGCGTGCAGGAGATAACACCTAGCTATAGTAAAATTAATTTAACATTCCTTCCAGAAGTAACTGGTTGATTACGGTGTCTGACTTTTCTATTCGTTTATCAGTGTTACAATTTTCACACATAGATCAGTACTTTTAATTCAAAGTTTCAAAACTGAATTACTGTCAATACTGTCTATAAATTTCCGGCTGCTTCCGGAGTAATAATAAAATAATTTGACTATATTGCGAGTGAGATCTTGCAAGAGTTGTTTCTTAACAAGCAATTCCCTGAACTTATAATGACACTGTCAAGGTGTTATATTAATTGTTTGAACAATGGATTTTGAAACCTAGAAATGTTGCTGGATTTGAATAATTATTATTATTCTAAATGAAATTGATACTAAAATAATTTTTAAAAAGTGTTATTTCCTTGTTAAATTTTATTTGTTAATTAAATTTTAGATATCCGTCAAAAACTTGGTACTCACGAGCCGCATGGCAACCCCGTGCCCCAAACTCGTTTTGGTGCAAAAGGGCACATGTCCATGGGAGCTTATTGTCATTCAGTATTGCAGACACTATTGACAATAGTCGCCCATATGCCCTCCCATGCACTATTTCCGAATATTATCCACTATTGAATACTACTCAAAATACAAGAAAAATCAAGTTTTCTCAGAACGAAGCAAACTTGCAATCTAGAGTTAAACTGACATCGACTAAAATTAAAAAAAAAAAAAAAAAAAAAAAACATATCAATACAACCCTTCATAGAAAATAAGTATTTTATTATTATTAAAGATAAATCAAGAGTTACGTCACGCAAAAATCACTATGCAATCGCATTCGTTACATAAAATTGTGTAAAATTATAACTTCACTCCCGTCTATTTTAATTTTGTTGTCAAGATGAAAATAACATCTTAATTAAAAAAGTATTTTATTTTTTATTTCGTATTAGAGTTGAACATACAATTTTATTTCAATACATTCTCTTCTTGTCACGTGGAAAAAATATTTTTTAACACAAGTGGGTCATCATTCATCAATCTTTTAATATATATATTTTTAGCTACATTTTTTGCTTGTGGTAAAAACCACTTCTCTTTGATAAATTTAATCAAAATATTAAAACAATTAATGGGAATGTGAGGTAAAATGAGCAAAACATATCACTTTGCTGCCGGATATTTAGTTTTCAGATTAGTTTATTAACAAAATTATGATGCTCGAGGCTTCGTCAGTTCGTTAAATCGTTTTATACAGCGAAAACCTTTGGATTTAAAACTCTAGATGTTATAGAGAGGAAATTTTTGTTTGATTTAGCCACACTGGTTTAAAGGAAAGTTCAATTCATGATTAAATAGAAATTATAAAGGAACTTTTATTTTGCAGCACAAAAATCAGCATTTATATATTTAGTATTATGTGCTTAAGTTTTATTTCTGCACTGTCCATTTTATCTGAACTTTCCACGGTTTCCTAGATTCCGAAAGACACTAATTATTTCCCAAACATGGCACCAGGAATTAAATGATCTATTTATAAAAAAAACGTCTCTGTCCCCTCCAATTTTTCTTTTAGAAAACGCACACGATGCACTAACTATAACGATGAGAAATTTATTAATAAATAATTTCACGTTATTATTAATTATATCCGAATGTAATTCACATTTTAAGTTTATTTGAAACATATACATTTTCTTAAATCATGTAAATTATATTTATTTTAAATAGGATATTCCCTTTAAAACATACACTGCAAAATGTAGTATTTTTCAGAAAGATACATGTGTAAAATAATAATTGTTTACTTAACGCATCATGCTCTATTTTACCACCGTGTTCCTTTAGAACTCTGAACACGTTACGCAACGCCATCGTATTTACTTTATATCTTGTTCAAATATTGCATTAATTTAATTCTTATTTACAGTTAATACACTTAAAAAAAAATATGTTGTCACTTATGTATGCCATTTAATTTAAGTATCTGTTTCGTTGTTTCTTGTATGAGTTAAGTGCGAAACGGACAACTTAATGTAGATATAATCACATAGAACATAATTATATCTGAAACTATATTATTTCTTTTTTGGATAACAATCGAGATTACAAAAAAGGAACTATTTTAGAAACCATGTCCATTTCAGGGGTAAAATCTCAATGCTTTAATTATTTTTTGATTGAGTGCCTCAAATCTGTAAAAAGCATTTGAATAATAAATATTAAAAATGAAAAAAATTGTTCATATTCGGCAAATCTTAAAAGAAAAAACATCAGAGAAAAACATTAATTTTCAGATTATCCTGATCCATTTTTCAAAAGCAAACATAAAATTAGTGATAAAATTATGATATAACACCATTAATTAAAAATACCAATAATTTTGACGAACAAGTTTTTACAAAATCTGACTTGTCTCAAAGCACTTATTTAATAATATTATAATATTTCCTGCTATACCATTACATTTTGTCGACATTCATCCATATGATTATGTACTGAATATTTTATAACCTAGAAAATTATTTCAGTGTATTACGCTACTATATATAGTAAGTGCATGATGCAGCAGTTAAACCACGCACAAATACGTAACTTGTTATAGTGCTGCAAATAATACAGCACGCAACTCACATGTGTTTATTTAAGAAGTCAAGCTACACAACATATAAAGCCTTAAGCTTTACTGCTCTAACTTTACTGAACCACAATGCAGCAATGTTTGTTGTTTCCACGGCTGGGATTAATGCCTGCTATAGACATAGCTCTTTATATACAACATTAAAGTATTATTATATGTGTGAGTAGAAAGAAAGGAAGTTTGACTACATTCGTAATTCTGATCATTGTATTTGAAACTAAGTTAGGAAGTTTTGTCTACCTAAGTTGAACCACCGTGGCTTAAATTTAAAATCAGGTTTTATTCTGCGTATTTTAATTACAATTTTTTAAAATTGTTCATTCATCTTAAGAAAAAAAAAAACTTGCTGAAAAATCTATGATTTTTTTTTTATCAACTGTAAATAGTAGGGCTGTAAAAACTCGTCTTTTTTTCAGCTCGGTCTAGGCAAAAATAGACCGGTTTGACTCGTAGCTCGGTCTAAACTCGAAATCGAGCTGAACTCGGAGTCGAAGCAGCTCGAAAACGAGTCAAATTACTCAAACAGTAATAGCGGCAAAATTTGACAAAACCAAAACTTTTAATTTTAGCTCGATCATACTGAAAACACCTGACGCCATATAATTGGACCCTAAGAGTTCAAATATGAAGGAATTTTGAAGATTCAATAGTAAACAAAAAAGCCGGATTTTGAGGCCTTAAACTTCAAAACAGTGAGAACGGCAAAACTTGACAAAACCAAAACTTCTAATTTTAGCACGATTATGATTAAAACAACTGACGTCATGTAATTGGACCCTAGGAGTTCAAATATGAAGGAATTTTGAAGATTCGATCACAAACAAAAAAGCCGGATTTTGAGGCCTTAAACTTAAAAACAGTGAAAACGGCAAAACTTGACAAAACCACAACTTCTAATTTTAGCTCGATCATGATTAAAACACCTGACGCCATGTAATTGAACCTTAGTATTTCAAATATGAAGGAATTTTGAAGATTCAATTACAAACAAAAAAGCCGGATTTTGAGGCCTTAAATTTACAAACAGTGAAAACGGCAAAACATGACAAAACCAAAACTTCTAATTTTAGCTCGATCATGTTGAAAACACCTGACGTCATGTAACTGTACCCTAGGAGTTTGAATATGAAAGAATTTTGAAGATTAAATAACAAACAAAAAAGCCGGATTTTGAAGCCTTAAACTTCAATACAGTGAAAACGGCAAAACTTGACAAAACCAAAACTCCTAATTTTAGCTCGACCATGCTGAAAACACCTGACGTCATGTAATTGTACCCTAGGAGTTTGAATATGAAGGAATTTTGAAGATTCGATCACACACAATAAAGCCGGATTTTGAGGCCTTAAACTTCAAAACAGTGAAAACGGCAAAACTTGAAAAAACAAAATCTTCTAATTTTAGCTCGATCATACTGAAAACACCTGACGCCATGTAATTGAACCTTAGTATTTCAAATATGAAGGAATTTTGAAGATTCAATAACAAACAAAACATCCGGATTTTGAGGCCTTAAACTTCAAAACAGTGAAAACGGCAAAACTTGACAAAACCAAAACTTCTAATTTTAGCTCGATAATGCTGAAAACACCTGACGTCATGTAATTGGACCCTAGGAGTTTGAATATGAAAGAATTTTGAAGATTAAATCACAAACAAAATAGCCGGATTTTGAGGCCTTAAATTTGAAAACAGTGAAAACGGCAAAACTTGACAAAACCAAAATTTCTAATTTTAGCTCGATCATGCTGAATTCACCTGACGTCATGTAATTGGACCCTAGGAGTTCAAATATGAAGGAATTTTGAAGATTCAATCACAAACAAAAAAGCCGGATTTTGAGGCCTTAAATTTCAAAAGAGTGAAAACGGCAAAACTTGACAAAACCAAAACTTTTAATTTTAGCTTGATCATGCTGAAAACACCTGACGTCTTGTAATTGGACCCTAGGAAATTGAATATGAAGGAATTTTGAAGATTTAATCACAAACAAAAAAAGGCGGATTTTGAGGCTTTAAACTTCAAAACAGTGAAAAGGGCAAAACTTGACAAAACAAAAACTTTTAATTTTAGCTCGATCATGCTGAAAACACCTGCACTGAAAAAACACTTGACAGTTTTCCTGCTAAATTTAGCTGTTTTACGCGTTTGTATTTGTACCCATAAAAAAATTTGTTAAATTCAACAGAGTTGCTGTTTTAGATTTCTACAACCTCAGAACTGTTGAATTTTAGGCGTTAGATGTGTAGAATTCGGTGTAGCAGTGTATGAATGTTAAAAACGACAGAGTTTGCGATGTAAGATTTATAGGTTCTATCTTTTTAATTTTAACATTTCTACTCTTTTAATTTCTACAGTTTATTCCTTGATTCTACTAACGTATCTACTTCCTTATATTCTACAACTTTACTCTGTTAAATATACAATGTTCTAGAAGCTGGTAATAGATGATGCAATTTATCTATTTATTGCATACAGTTTTTCTTTATACAAGAAAACGTAAGTTCCATTTCGTACAAGTGAACTTAAAGTTTTCTTGTAAAGAAAAACTGTATGCATTAAATAGATCAATTGCATCAACATGTAATACACCATCTTCTATATTATCAAAACATTCCATAATAAAATATTACAAGTTTCATAAGCAATGACAACCTTATAATTAAATAATGATTAGGGAGCAAACAAATCCTAAATAAAGATTTAAAGTGGTTATAAGGGTTCAATTAAAAAAAAAATAGTGATTTATTTATAGAGTAAATATTTAATTAAAAAATCCAAACATTATATTGTACAATATTAGATGGCTTTATTTGTATTATACATTAAAAACGTTATAAATTTTGTGAATGAGGTGAAGATGGAAATTTGTCACATTTGAACTCTATTTTTACACTATTATACTCAACAACTGACGTAAAGGAGCATCATCTTGAGGGTCAATTCTGGGTTTCCTTTCCATCTTGGTAGTTTGAATGGTCGTTCGGGGAAGTGGTGGAGGCACAAGGGCGGTTGTAATCTGGACTGCATTCGCGAGACGTTCTGTCTGATGCATAATCCCCACATGGACGTCAACTAGAAATGCACAGGTCTTGCATTAGTATTATTGCAAATTTATTGCAAGTAAACCTTCAACTTACCAAAAAATTTGCACGTGTAGCGTTATGGCCCTCATCGCTCCTCAACGGTTCAAATATATATCGTCGGCCATGTGAAAATGCCTCGAAAATACCCCGGCACGCAGTATTGCTGGCGCCCGTGTCTTAAAATATTAACACAATTATTGAAACAATGAATGGCATAACATTATAGGAAGTAAAATATTAATTAAACTTACCATTGATGATCCAGAATACATTTCACAGAGCACAACAAGAACTGAACTGACGCCTGCAGATTGAAACAGGAAATGACAAAACGTGTCTGCCGCGCAGAAATAACGGTCATTTTATAACGTGGTAAAAAGTTTAATTTTTGCAGAGTAGATGTGTTAAAATTAGTGTAACCGTTGAAACTTCAAAATGTTACAAAGTTTCTAACGTTGAATGTATGCTTACACATTGCCGAACTGTTACTCTGCCTTTTACATATTCTAACATTTAATTTCCAACAATTTCACACGGTTGAAAGTTACACCGTAAAACGTTATTTCATTTTTAACAGAGTAAATTGTAACTTTTATGTATTGAAATGTTAAATCTTACCATGCAACTGCGTACATTGATATTTAACAGGGTAGAGACTGTTGATTTTGACAGTCCTCGCATAACAGTGTTTGGAACTGTTGAATTTAACACAGAACTAGTTTATATTTAACAGGAATACTGTAGAATTTGTACCAACAGTTCAAAAACTGTCAACTGTTTTTTCCGTGTGACGTCATGTATTTGTACCCAAGGAGTTTGAATATGAAGGAATTTTGAAGATTCGATCACAAACAAAAAAGCAGGATTTTGAGGCCTTAAACTTCAAAACAGTGAAAACGGCAAAACTTGACAAAACCAAAACTTCTAATTTTAGCTCGATCATGCTGAAAACACCTGACGTCATGTAATTGTACTCTAGGAGTTTGAATATGAAGGAATTTTGAAGATTCGATCACAAACAAAAAAGCCGGATTTTGAGGCCTTAAACTTCAAAACAGTGAAAACGGCAAAACTTGACAAAACCAAATCTCCTAATTTTAGCTCGATCATACTGAAAACACCTGACGCCATGTAATTGAACCTTAGTATTTCAAATATGAAGGAATTTTGAAGATTCAATAACAAACAAAAAAGCCGGATTTTGAGGCCTTAAATTTACAAACAGTGTAAACGGCAAAACTTGACAAAACCAAAACTTCAAATTTATTTAGCTCGATCATGCTGAAAACACCTGACGTCATGTAATTGGACACTAAGAGTTCGAATATGAAGGAATTTTGAAGATTCAATAACAAACGAAAAAGCCGGATTTCAAAACAGTGAAAAAAGCCAAACTTGACAAAACCACAACTTCTAATTTTAGCTTGATCATGATTAAAACACCTGACGTCATGTAATTGGACCCTAGGAGTTCAAATATGAAGGAATTTTGAAGATTCAATAACAATAAAAAAAACGGATTATGACGCGTTAAACTTCAAAACAGTGAAAACGGCAAAACTTGACAAAACCAAAACTTTTAATTTTAGCTCGATCATACTGAAAACACCTGACGCCATATAATTGGACCCTAAGAGTTCAAATATGAAGGAATTTTGAAGATTCAATAGTAAACAAAAAAGCCGGATTTTGAGGCCTTAAACTTCAAAACAGTGAAAACGGCAAAACTTGACAAAACCAAAACTTCTAATTTTAGCTCGATCATGCTGAAAACACCTGACGTCATGTAATTGGACCCTAGGAGTTTGAATATGAAGGAATTTTGAAGATTCAATCATAAACAAAAAAGCCGGATTTTGAGGCCTTAAACTTCCAAACGAGCTTTCGAGTTTTTCTTTACATATAATATTTTCAAAAAGTCGTTGTCTCAATTTGGTTTAAAACGTGACAGCTCGAAATCGATCGGATCGAAACCTGAAATGCTTACATTGTTGTGAAACGTTAAAACCATCACAGATAATTTCAAGCATGTCAGGACCGGGAGCCGAGACTCGGTTTCGATTTTTATAACCGAGTTCGTATACTTCGCTCGGTCAAAAAACGAGCCAACTCGATTTCGGTGCAAAACTCGAAAGCTCGGTCCGACGAGTCAAAGAAATTCGAGCCCTTGAAGTTTTTGGACCCGACCGACTCGTGGCTCGGTCTCGATTTACAGCCCTAGTAAATAGTTTGTATTAAATTAGTAAATTTTATGATATAAAAGGATTATACATCTGATTTTAAAATCGAGATATTCAAATAGAAGAAAAACGCCATTTGCTGGGACGAAATACAATGCCAAACACCTATAAACCATTTACACTAAAGTGTAAGTCTTTACGGTCGTGTTAAAGTTTTTTATAAATAAAGTTAGTTTTAATAAATGTAATGCAAAAAGTAAAAAAACTACTATATTATTACATATTATAATATAATATTATATTAACTATTAATTTTAAAAACTTAATATTTTTAATATTTTGTTATTTACTAAACAAATATAAAATAATATTTTATTATAAATATTAAATTACATAACGTTGTAATTAAATTTTTAATTTTGCATTGTTTTTAAAAATTTTAAGTAACAGTGAATTAGGTTTGTTTATTAAATTCCCCTTTGGCTCCAGTAAAAATATAATGTGAAAACAATATAACGACAGAGATTATTGAAAATATTAGCATATAATAAATATTAGTAATAATTACAATTATACATATACGATAAATAGTCGTAGGTGTGCCTAAGAGAAGCTAAACAGTGTCTTGTGTCAACAACGATAAATTGTAGTTTAATTTTGAAGTAAAGGTCAGTCAATGTACTTCCCCTTTATTTTCACTCGTACCTTCATGTCAAACGTCATTTATAACTTCACCCATATGCATGACCTGTGTATATATTATCAATTTTCCCTTCGGTACACATAAATATGTGCTTATTTTATAATTAAATTTACTACATCAAATTTCAAAGTATTGAATTTAATTTTTATTTGTAATAATTATTTATAACATACGTTGTTAATGTATATTATAATGTTACAATCTCTTGTATTATTGAATGTATTATATATCTAACGGATCATGTTATATTGTATACAGTAAAATAAGAATAAAACTTACTACAAAATACTGCAGAAAACTTTTAATTTTCATTCAAATTAATAGGGCAGAGAGAGAGAGAGAGAGAGAGAGAGAGAGAGAGAGAGAGAGAGAGAGAGAGAGAGAGAGAGAGAGAGAGAGAGAGAGAGAGTTGTAAAACTTCATAGATTGCAACGTTAGATTATATGCAAAGTTGAAATAAAAATAAAATAAGTTGACATGTTGAAAGTTTTGAATCTGGAAGTTTATCGAAACTAGAGCAAAATGTTAGAGGGAGGATAAATTGTAAAACAAATGTAACACGACGTGCGCTGAGGTCATATATTAACCCTGATGACCTTTCTGTGACCCTGACACTCGTTATCAGTACGTGGAGAAGTAAAAGTCATGAATGGAGACATGGAATCTCAATGGTTCACTTGTGCGATTTTATTGTAGGATTTTTTGTAGCATACAATTATGCTTCACATTATAAAATAAAATATTAAAATGTTAGTTTTACATGTTCAAATTTTTTTACTTAAATTTTTGCAGAAATCATTCATTATTGTTGCAATTAAAATTAATACAATAAAAATGGTATAGAAGATATTATGAAAAATTGAATAAATTATTATAATAATATAGTGTTGAAGCTAATAATTTTCAGTAATTACGTTGCATTGCAGTATAGAAGCGCACTGCAGCTATTCCTGTCTGCTATCAAATGTGATTTGAGATAAAATTAACTTACAATATTAGTGTCGATTAAAATACTCAATTTGCTAAAGTTCTATATTCGAGGATAATTTTTAACGGCTAAATCAATAAAAGCCTAAAGCTCAATAATTGTTAACGCATCAATTTTTCTTTTGCTTTGCACGCAACTTTTTCACTGCGTAAAATTTTTCCTTTTCTTTCTTTTTATATTCCTTTATATTTTTTTGTTCTCCAATTTAATTACTTTACGCACGACACCTTTTTACATAACAATTTCAGCTTTTTTATAACATTTTTCCCTCTCTGGTGCTATTTCTTCTCATTTATAGAAATGAAATTATGCTGCTCTCAGCTCTCTCTCTCTCTCTCTCTCTCTCTCTCTCTCTCTCTCTCTCTCTCTCTCTCTCTCTCTCTCTCTCTCTCTCTCTCTCTCTCTCTCTCTCTCTGTTTTTTTTTCAGTATCTACATAATCTTTTATTACTCGACCTTATTTGTATATAATAAATTTTCAACTACTGCATAACATATTATATCATTATAATCAAAATTTTAATACTTTTTTTTTTACACTTGTCTTTAAAATTTGAAATTCATAATGAATTGAGTATAGAGTCTAGATGCAATGCCCGATTACCCTCCAATTTTACATCAAATTAAAGGCACAATCATATGCTTAGTATAATATGTAAATTGAACAAATGTAAAAGAAAATTTATATATATTTTTTTTTATTTGTTAACTATTTTATATTATTTCATTAATTGTTTATTTCCTTATTATTGTGTGTTTACAGGGATTCGTTACACAACCTTCGGGAAGTGATTTGTTCTTATTGGACTGTTTGTGAATTTCCTGCTTCTGAATTGTTATTTATGTACTCATGAGGGAAATATAAAAAAAAAATAAAAACGTTTCAACGCTTCATGCCACAATAATAAAGATAATTTGTAAAATGGCCAAGTATAAACCAGAGTTATTGTTGATTTTTAACTATTTAATTGATTGATATTAAGGACTTCAACACACTTTTGATCACTTATGACTGATTTTTAAAATCAAACAGGTAAAAAAAAATATTCAAATTAGTTATAAAAATTGAAGAAAAGATTACTTTTTGTAATATCGGTCTAAAGGTGCTTTTCCATGGAGCGATGTCGAGCGAGGCTTGGCGGGGCGAGAAAAGCGCACATGCAGTAAAACCATATAGAAGCCATGTTGGCGAGAAAATATCTCAGCGCGATTAAATCACTGCAGGAGTCTGCGGGAAAATGATTTTTTCTAATCAATATGGCTGCCATACGGTTTTACTGCAAGTGCGCTTTTCCCGCTTGCTTGCCTTGCTCGACATCACTCCATGCTCTATGGAAAAGCACGAATACGTGGAAAATATAAGAAAAATGTGTTTGTCAAGAGAGAACACCAGAGCTGTGAAGTTTGTAAAACTTGAGGGCTGTCTCGTGTGGTTCGTGTGGTGATTTGAACTCAAACTTTGAGTGGACGTAAGCTCGAATTACAAAGAGGCCCGCATTTTGGAACATAACACGACAACTTGTATTTAGTTTCAAGGAGAAACTGAAACAAAACTTCAACCCTTCTGAGAAGTAATTGGTTCAATATTAAAATAAAAAGAGACCTAAAAATATATGTCCGAAAAATTGTTATGCTATTTTAAACTTATCACAATTTTTACTTGCGTAATTATGTAGAGGCAATTGAGGTTCATTGAATAAATGAATCCTGTTAGAATAACTATTATGTGCAGGAATATTGAAATATTGAGGAAAACTAATTCATTTCACGTAATTATCTCTGTATGGAAAAAAAGTGATTTAAGAGACATTAATGGGCCATGCTCATTTTAAGGATTATTTTGTAGACCTAATTTTATAAGAAATTTATGACATCATTTTAAATAAATTAACAATTGTTTAATCTTTATTATTTTATAATGGAGACCTCATTTTTTTTTTATTGCAGAAATGGATAGAGGGTGCAAAGTTATGCTACCCTGATTTTTTTTTCAGATTTTTTAGAGCCCGGGAAGTATTTTTAAAAAAATTATTGATAGTTCTTTTTGTGACGTCACGAGACGCCGCTCCTTAAGAAAAAGATAGGACTTAACGCCGCGTGACGTCACAAAAAGGACTTTCAATAATTTTTTAAAAATACTTCCCGGGCTCTAAAAAATCTGAAAAAAATCAGGGTAGCACAAGTTTGCACCCTCTATCCATTTCTGCAATAAAAAAAATTGAGGCCAATACTCCACTATATTTCTTTGCTTTGTAATTTTTTACTAAAATTATGGTTTAATTAAGGCATTTTTTAAAAATTAAAAAAAAAATGTATTCATGCGTGTGATCATAATCTGCTATGAAATATAATTGGCCTAAGGTTACTAATTAATAGCTTGCAGCCCAGAGCTTATAATTGCCTATATTTTGTGGTTTTAATTAACAGCAGTGTGCTAAATTTTACGAGTATTGGCATTACCATTTAAATAACACACGCATAGAAAATCATTTAGCCCTGTGGTTACTGATAAATTTGCTACAACTATTTCTGAGTCGGTATAATAGTCAAATTTATGTTATATTCTCTCCAGAAGTAGGGTTTCCTGCCTTCCTATTTTTAATTTCCCATCTTTACTTCTACTGTAACCTTTTATTAAAAGTATTGAAACTGCGTTTTTTTACACATACAATTCTCACAAACGCCACACTTCCAGCAAGTTGATTTGGCTGTAGTTTTGTTGATGCTATAATTATATCGCGAGGACCTCGCGTTGCTACATAAATTAGTTTGAAAATTAAAAATTCTAATATATATGTAAATTAATATGTTAATGAAAAATCATTAAAATTAATTTAATTTATTTTTGTTTAAATGTTTTCCTTCTTTTACAATAAACTTGAATTTATAATTTGAAGTCCTTGTGTATTGGTTGGCACAGAGCGTACTTGAGTAGGAGGCCAAAACCCAGCCGGCGCGATCGTCATCTGTCGAGACATTAGCCGTCCGGAATTTAAAAAATAACATGCAATGTAATCGGGAGGAAATATTTTTTTTAAAATATTTACTTGATATTAATGAAGGTGTCTTGTAGTGCAATATTACTTCAATGTAGTCTCCCGTTTGCTAATTATTTTATTTAGTTCATAAATATCATACTTCTTGAGATATAAGACGGTAAAGTTAGGGCGGGAACTTGGTCCTATCTTCCAAGCTTTAGTAATGTATCATGACGTCACGAAATATTGAAAACACAAAAGTACTTGAATCAACTTTCATACATTATTTTCGGTGTAGTAAATAACTTTCCTTGATATATACAAAGTATAGAAAATGCAATTAAGTAAAGTGAAAGTCACTCGCTATGAAGAAAGGCTTTCAATGTTCATATGACGTCATCGCCAGTGAACTGACTTTTATTACTTCGCGCATGCCGGCGCATGCGCAGATGTAACAGAAGTAGCAGAAGTCGGATTCATAAAAGTTTAATTTAAGTGTATTAATATTGTTTTTGGGTGAAAAAAAAAGTTGTCCAGTAAGATTAAACTATATTAGAGTTAAACTTGTTTCATTTTGAAAACTCTAGCATACAGCGTAATTGTCGTAAACTGCGACCAAAGTGAAGCCCTCTCCCATTTGATTACACGCAAACCTGCTGCTCAGTAGGACGGCTATTGAAAAGTGGGCGCGGTCGTGTTGTGGCCTCCTAATCAAGTTCGCTCTGGTTGGCAACTTATGATGTATTGTTTTCAAGATTAGTAATATGTGATCTTCATATAAGACGTATAGGGATTTAGATAAATTTTTTATATATTTTTTTTTTGTATAACTCGCTTCACATTGAAGTCCACAAGAGGTTGCTGCATTTCGTGGCATTTTCGCTGAGCTTATAAAAAACGGAATATTCAGTATTCATTTAGATGATCAATAAAATGAATCAAATACTTTCAAGTTTCTTTTTGTTATCAACAATTAAACAGACGATATCAATGTGACTACTGTATTGAATTTAATTATGAATTCGCCATTTAATTAATATAAATCCCATGAGTTCATTATAATTCACAATGCTTGCACTTTATAATACACCAAAACAATGTATATTGTAATGAATATCATTACCATGCTCATAACCCTAATGTAGGGAGTTTTGAATACAAAGAAGAGATTCACAGTCAGCATTTAATTTTGTTCAATTTAAAAAAAAGTTGATTGTTGTAATTGGCAGATAAAGAAGTTTTAATGTTTGAAGATTTAAAAGTATCAGTGCCAAAACTTTTCACAACGCTTCTTCCTTTCAGGATAACTATTTACTTGCTTTCTCTCTCCAGTTGCCTTTTCTTAATTAAAAAGTTTGCAGTTTGTTTAAGTCGTTAAAATTTCTAACAGTAAAAACAAATTAAAACAATAAAGAAATAATACATTACAATGTCTCATTTTTTTTATTTTTTATTATTTGCTAAAAAAAAGTCAATCATAATTAAGTTATTTATTTGATTTAAATTTAGTTACAATAATTATTTGTTTATATTTATTTATACCTTTGATTCTTGATTGAAATAATATATATTATAATAAATATATTTTAAACCTCACCTTATTAAAAGAAATTATTTAGTAATTCTAATACTTCAATGACGTAAATACTTCCATTGTATAAAAGAATAGCATAAGAGTTGTTTAATACAACATTTTAATAAATATAAATAATCATTTTTACATTACTTTTTGTATAAAATTTTGTACATGCAGTAATTGTAATTGTTTGGATCTAAGATAATTCTATGGAGTCATATATATATATATATATATATATATATATATATATATATATATATATATATATCAGGGGCGGCTCGTGCTTCTTTTCCGGGGGGGTGCTGCCTGACATGAGACCCGCAGAACACCATGGGGGGGGGGTTTGGGGGGCGGAGCCCCCCAATGGCCCGCCGCAGGCGCGATTTTTTTAAGGACACGCCCCTTTTTTAGGGTAAAATTATGACAAAATCATATAATAATGCTCTCAACAACGAAGCAGAAATTATCTAAAATAAAAAAATGCATGCATTTTATTTATAATTTGTTATGACATGCACTTATGCGAGCCCTTTTGAAATCGTGATTGAATGTTTCAAACTTAATATAATATCCAATTTTTAATTATTTTTTTTAATTCATAAGTCCTTTCACGTGGTAAGAAACATATATTTATATAAAAATAAATATTGTTTTAAGCCCTTTTTTTTTAAATAATAGTGTCAATCAAACTGCATTCAAACTGCATTGTTAATATGAACTGAATGTCTGGTATAATTTTTACGCAATGTATATAATGAACATCAAATAAATCGATCATGGTATATACAATATGTACAAAATTAGGCAACAACCAGAATCTAATATAAATTTTTAAAGACAAAATTTAATAAAAAAATAAAAAATGAAATTTATATAAGAAAAAATTGCATTATTAAACATTATTTCAATATTATTAGTATTTATTTAATTGAGAAAAAAATAATCGTAATCCTGTTAAGGTAGAGATAACACGGATCAGCTGACCGAATGCTAAAAAAATCTCAGTCATGAAAATTACGAAAAAAAAAATAATAAAATGTTCTCCTCTACATCGCCTATCAGGTATCCGGCATTTTCGGTTTAAGACATTTCGGTGTAAGGAATGTTCGGTGTAAGCGTTCGGTGTACGGAACTTTCGGTGTAAAGAGATCTTGGTGAAAGGAAGATTCGGTGCAAGGAATTTTCAGCGTAAAGAAAATTTGGTGCAACGTTAATAAAACTGTTAAATATAAAATAATGTAATTGTTTTTCAATTTATTAATATTTTTTCTATTTGAGGTCAGAATTAGAAGGACTAGAAGAACTTATGCTATATATATCAATAGTCAGTACATGTTGTCAATATACACCGAACGCTTACACCGAACATTCCTTACACCGAAATGTCTTATACCGAAAATTCCTAGAATCCTTCTCGAGCGGTATAACAGATCAAAGATCCCAATTTTTTTATTATTGTTTTATTTTTTTTTTTTAGCCATGCAATATTTCTTTGATTACTATCGCATATTTGCTGCTAAATAATGTACTGCCGGTACACGCAAACCCGGGAAAATAAGCTATATATTTTTCTCATCCTGGAGCAGTGTAGTTAACGACGTTTTCTTATATTTTGTATACTCGTACAATTTTACAACTTTGTTTTTGTTTTATTTTTATGTTTGAATTTTCACATTAATGGTATAAAATGCTGTAGTGAATAATTAATAAATAAATATAGCTCCCATATATATCGACTTGTTCCTGGTAAACTTATAATTTATAATAAAATACATATGGGCGCGATTCACGAACGAATTAAGTTATCCAGATTTCTCACTTAATTAATTCGATCGACGTTTAGTGCCATCGAGTTAGACTGGCGCTAACTGCGTGGTTAGTAAGAAACCTGTTGTTGTCGTTGTTCGAACGTGAGATCTCACGATTGTTTACATGCATACACCACTTAATTTTCAAAAGACAAAAGTGTTGGTTCTTTTGGGACAGTCATATTTTTATTAAAGTAAAATAAAAGTGCTGGTCTTCATTCCTCAGGTGCTTCAATATATTTAGTCAATCTTTGTTAGTATATTCACTGATTAATGTAATTAAAATTTTGTTAATCTGCTCAATGAAACCATATTACAGGAAAGGTCTTCGAAGTGTTGTTCAAAATTATTCCCGCATGTCAAATACCACAAGCTCATTGGTTCTGTTGAACCAATGAGCTTGCGGGTACTGCCGATCGCACAGTCCCCGATCGCTTTAAAATCACACGGCTTGAGTGGGAGTTGAAGAGGAGGAGAATGAGGGTGGGAACACTGCTTTGGGCTACTGCTAGTAGTGGCAGTACCTTCCGCTGGGCAGCGCTGAGCGGCGCTGAGGGAATAAATTTACGCGGCAGCGGCAAAAATTTCATGATTTTAACTGATAACTGATAACTGATAAAAATTTGCTGGAAAGTTCAGAAAAATTATAGGATTATTTGATATTTCTAATTGTGTGTTTGTTCCCAAAATTTCTGGGGGGGCTGCAGTACCGCAGTACTATAGTACGAGCCGCCCCTGATATATATATATATATATATATATATATATATATATATATATATATATATATATATATATATATATATATATATATATATATATATATATATATATATATATATATATATAAATATATATTTTCTAGTTGTCAGAAGGAATTGGAAGAATTCAAATGTTCTAAAAATTAACCACAGATCTGTTGTCAAACCCTTAATTAAGCCGGTTTTCTTGTAAGCACTTGGAAATGAGGTCATTCAGGTTGAAATAAATTTCATATTTTATTCTCTATATTAAGCTCTCCTTCCGTCTAATTTACTCTTCGTTTGCTTCATTTAAGAGGGAAAAAAAGAGGGGAAAATACGAGATTACGTCTTTTTCCCTCTTCATGAGCATAAAACGTTAGAAATAACATCTCCATTTCATCCTTACTTTGAGCGAAGAGGAAATAAGATGTATTTTAGAAGTAAAAAGATTAGGTTTAGACGTAAAAAGGATGAGTTGGAGACTTAATTTTTCAATTAGGACAATCAAGAGCAGAAACTGTACAAAATTCTTACGGAAGATTTTCAGAGATATATAAAAATAGAATGCAAATATGTTATTTCAATATCGACTCATGTTAATCTTTGCCCTGAAAACTCAATAACTTACAACTCTAAAAAAATTACTTGTCAAAGAGTTCTATTTTATCCAATGATCGAAGAGTCTTTTTATTGATTTTTTAGAATTTTTCGTCATTATATTTTTGTCAGTGATCTTAAAGTATTACCTTACACTTCAAGTGTCTCATTAAGTCTTGTTATTTATTTAAAACAAATTTTGCTTTCTGCATATGATATACCTTTGACATTATAATTAATGTTGTTTTTTTATTCATGATATATTATATTTTCTCTCTTGACAATATTAACGAGCTCAATTGAATTTTAAGTGTTCGATTTTCTTTGTTAACTATTTAAATGGGATATATAATTATAAACGACTTTCCTAACCTGAGGCTCTTTACTTTGAATGAAGGAAAATGCTACCCATATTTTTTTCATTCAAATTTACTAAATTTATTTGAAAAATATTTTTCGAATTTTATAGAAATGAATGAATTTTTTTTTTTACCATTTACCTCCAAGTTTTTCAGCTCTAATTAACGTACTAATCAATAAGATGATAATGGTAAAAAATAACACAAAACATAAATTTCATTAAAACTCAATGGTTCTACCTATAGTTGGGATATTATAATAAATATAATAATGAGAATATATGGTTATCCTTTGTGAATTCTTATCTTTATGTACAATGGTGAGGCATAAATAAAGTTGATGCCCTCACGTCTCGGTGTAAATCGCAAGAATTGCATGCACTTTTCTACGAATTGGATCATACTCACGTAGTTTTGCATGACTTATATCGTAGACACGATTCTAATGTAAGCCATAGGGAGGTTTTTGCAACTACAATATTTTGTCACGTAGAAAATAACTCATGGAATGTTAAATCTTACCAAGATATTTATTACAATTACAATGTAAAATAAACAGCTTGTCATGATTGTATGCATATATACTCAAAAGATTTTGGTGTAAGTTATGTTTTTATTTACATATTTACCTAAAAGTGCCTTCGCTGTTTATTTTCATTATTTAATTTATTATAACAAGGCACCATAATTATGTTACTACGTTAATTTGAAATTATATTATGATATGGAATTTTAAATTAAAGTTGTTTTTTATTATAATAATGACCATATAATTCAATACGGCATGATAGTATGGCCCACAGAATGTACCGAAATACATTTAAACATTCAGTTCACTTGTTACGGTCAAAATATCTGAAATGTTGTATGCATACTGTTTATTATTACATTTATTATCAGGTTGCTTTATTTTCTTATGCTAATTTACTCGTATATTGAAACAGGAAGATTTCTATTTTATATTATATAATAGCATGAATGCCCAAAATGTGTTAATTACCCCAAAATATCAATCAATGTACTTTCATTTGAGTTGCGTTATTGCATAAAATTTCTCAGGAAGGATTTTATTATTTATATTTTTTAGCATTATATTACTAATTTTTTTGCTGTTTAATTTTTTATAGAAGACTTGACATAATGCATAATTAAATGTAGGTTTCAATTTTATAAAATTTAAATAAAAAATAAAAAAAAAATTGTAAAAATAATTTTTTATTTATTTTATATTATTAAATTAAATAAAAAACAATTTTAATTTTTATGATTTATCTGAGATAAATATCATGCAAGCTATATATAATTACTATGAATTCTTGAATTGCTAACAACAGCAGTAATATATGTCAGCAATATTACTATCCAACGTGTGTTATATGTTATATTATGTTAGCTCACTCCTGCACACTTCAGATGTCAAGTACAGAGGTACGTGTTGCTGCATATATGTCACTTACAGTTACACAATGGCATATCTCCTGAACAATGTAACACAATGTAGGCAGTTGTACAAGTGTAAAATTTACTTCTTTTGGATTTGGAGTATCTAGTTTACACGTAATTATGTTTATAATTCAAATCTGAAACTCCCCATATCTATTTATATTAGAAATTTCAAAAAAAGGATTAGAAAATTCTAAAGTTTATGAAAGTAAAAATTCTTCTACTTCCGATATTAATCTTCACTTTATTACAGTTATAGATCTTTGTAATCTTAGAGGCTATAATATTCTACACTTGTGGGGTTTGTAAAAGGAAGTTCTCTCCGATTTTTTTTTTAAAGATAACTGCACTAACATCATTATAACTGCTTGCCGTTATATTTTATTTTTCCTGCTCTTTTTCAATCTCAACAACGGTTCCATGTCAGATGCATCCGTATAATGATGGTATCAACTTAAGACAATGCAGTGTATCATTTAATATTATATATAGAGAACTGAAACTATTTTTTATATTTTTTACAAATATGATTACATAAAAAAGCTAGATAATATAAATAATGCTATATACATATTATAAGTGTTTATACTGACTTTTAATTATTCAAAATACAAAACATAATGAACTTATCTTGCAATATAAAAATGACCCCCAATATTCAACTTTTTGATATTAGTGTCCACCCTGCTATAAAATAATTGGTACTATAGACATAGACGCCTTGTTAAGTACTAAAACAGTGCAGCTGAAGTAAAAAGAGCAACGACTACTATATATAGATATACTATATATTTATCTCCATTTATCTTTGGTTTGACGATACGAACCTTTTCCTTTTGTCCTCCAATATAATTCTAATAGGAGAGTCGTGTGACTTCAAACCAAAGATGAATAAAGACGACTTTATCAAGCACTGTTTCAGTGCTGAACATGTTGCCTATAGCATCAGGGTGAGTTTATATTACATTTCATCGTACAATTCATGTCAACCAGATTGTTATTTCCCATTTAAATTATAAGTATCATAAACTTACATGTGCTAAGTTTTTTAAACAGATTTAATGGAGTCTATATTTACGATAATCCTGCATAAGTTTTTAATCGCACAGTTTGGAGGTATTAGTTATATATATATATATATATATATAGCTCAATTTGATTAAAATTGTACAGGCTCAGAAATATAATATATTTAAAAAAAAAGAAGGTAAAATAATAAAACAATACTTCATGCTTTATTTATTAGTAATGTTTAAAAAAGATCTAAATTGCTTGTATAATTTCCTCTTTTTTTTTTTTTTTTTTTTTTTTCTTACGAGTGTTACACTTTTTAATTAATACTGATTTCATTACAAAAGCATGTATACAGTTGAAGTTATAACAAAAAGTAAATTTAGTTTTGTGACATGTTATACACAGATGTTGTTGTGTACCTAGAAGCAAGGGTTATTCATCTCAACAACAACAATGTGGTAGTATTGGCTATAAACCTTCAACAATACTTGCATGCAACTAGGTTAATGTGAAAATAGTGTGGTAC
Organism: Siphlonurus alternatus; assembly: GCA_949825025.1. Taxonomy (NCBI): domain Eukaryota; kingdom Metazoa; phylum Arthropoda; class Insecta; order Ephemeroptera; family Siphlonuridae; genus Siphlonurus; species Siphlonurus alternatus. The sequence continues at coordinate 18,725,589 of OX463784.1, read as the reverse complement.
GCCACCACCATTGCTGCATGTAACAAACATAATGAATAGCTTTGAATAAATTGGATGAACAGCTATACAAAATAATAGGTGTTGGGAAGTATTATTATCATGATGATGGTATATTACTATATATGTTAATAAAATAATATGAAAATATAGAATAGGAACATTGTAATTAAACCTGAATACTAAAACTTTTGTTGTCTACCACAGGCTTAGAATAACAATCCCTTTGTTTATCGTGTATTGAATTATTAATTAATAAATAAAATATGAAAGAATTAACTATAGTAACAGGCTATATGAAAACTATAAATATATACAGGAAAACATCAAGTAATTACAAATGGTAATTATTCAAGTATTATAGTCATTGCATAATGCAATTATGCAATTTCTTTGTGTGTTTTGAAAAGCACTCCCCCCCCTTTATTTTTTACTTTAAAGAACTAATAATTGAAATTGATAATTAATTTATAACTTCCTGGTTATCCATAAATTTCTTCAATATTTAAATGAAACACGTCACCCATGCGCAGGGATAATTATTTCTAAAAATAAAAGCATAAAAACAGAGAATCGTAACTTTTTAACTATTGCAAAGAAGAGGTGAATACCTTGTTATCTATTTTATTTTTTTCATTTTATTATATTTTCCTCATGAGTACATAAATAACAAGTTATCTATGATAACACCCGGAATTAAAGCCCTATAAATAATATACTGTTAAATAAATAATTAAAGGTAAAGAATTTAATTACAATATTTCGGTTCAGACAGGATTTATCTTATTTTATATGTTCAATTGTCAATTGGGTTTTTATTAACAATAAAATTGTTTTCATAATAAATATTGTACATAAATATAGTAGATTAAGTTACTAAAAATACATTAAGGTATATGACTTTTTTTTTAACTTCTTATATTCGTGGTAATATAAGATAATACAATTGTTTCATATCTATTTGCTGTGAGCTTGATTAAAAATATTATTCTGTATATTTAATTTGCACCAGCCGGCAAGCTTTAAAAATATAAAGCTTTGGCTGGACAATAATGTATATGATTAAAATGAAAAAAAAAAAAAACAAATAAAAAAAACAAATAAAAATTGAATTTCATTTACTTTTTATAAATTTTAAAAAAATCATTTTCATGAATTTTTTTTTGGCTAAAAATGTATTATTTTGTAAATAATGTAGAAAACATTAATTTTATGTCAAATAAAAATATTTAAATTAATAAACAAATAATGAACATTTCATAACATTTCAGCATAAAAAGCCTGTCGAAATCGCTGACTCGCATCACAAAGAATTCATTGTTAATATACTATAATGGACAACATACATGAAATTTTTTTATTACAGAAATGAATAGGGGGTACCAAATTATGCGATACTCAGAATTTTTTCAGATTTTTTTGAGACAAGTTACAATTTTTAATTAATTATTGAAAGTGCTGCCACGCCCCCTGGAGGCGTCAATAGGCGTCCAGGCACTATCCTTTTTATTAAGGATTCAGGGGTGCCAACTTAAATTACAAAACATTCAATAATTAATTAAAAATAGTTCCGGGTCTAAAAAAAAAAAAAAAAAAAAAAAAAAAAAAGCAACAGCATAATTTGGTCCTCTATTCATTTCTGTAATAAATTTTTTTCATGAATGTTGTCCCTTGTTATATAGACAATGAAGTTAAATTTTTGGTGGATACTGGAGAATTAATTATTTTTATTGGTGGTTTGAATCTTACATATCAACCGACTTTATATTATTATAATGGGCTTACGGGGTGTAATTTTTTTATTGGCTCAATCAAAAGAGGAGGTCGAAAAATATCCCTTAGATTATTTTTCGATTTTTTTTTAGCACTGCATCGTACCTAAAATGGAGATTAAAAATGTCTCTTGACCTGGAGACTCCAACCGCAACGCCTATGACGTCATTACATTCTTTCGTTCAACTATATAACACTTGTAAAAAATTATTGCATTGTTGCTTGTTTATTAAAAATTATCATTTGTTTCCATAGCAACGTGTTTGTTTAGAAGCATTATATAATTGACCCAAAGAATGTAATGACGTCATAGGCGTTGCGGATGGAGCCTCCAGGTCAAGAGACATTTTTAATCTCCATTTTAGGTACGATGCAGTGCTAAAAAAAATCGCAAAAGAATCTAAGGGATATTTTTTTACCTCCTCTTTTGATTGAGCCAGTAAAAAAATTACACCCCGTAAGCCCATTCTATCGGGCCCATCGGTTAATAAATTACGTAATATATCTTCTTAATTCAAATGGAAAATGCTCTGCTGTAATCATTTTACTTACTGAATAAATACTTAAAACGTCGAATTGAGATGACTGTTTACTATGATGTAATGGAAATAGTATAAGAAGTATTACCCTAAAAGAACTGAAAATTTATTGAGTAACAAAGTCGTTGAAAAGCTTCAAGGAAGAATTTTAGTTTAGTGGTGAATGAGAAGTGAAAATAATTGAAAGCCAAGATTTCTTCTTGTCTCTTATCAATTTATCTTCGCTCTGGCTTGCCATCTAATCCTAGCCTGATGAAGAGAGGACTTAAATAAGAGGAAGGGGATTAAGGAGATAAGAAATTGCTGTGCCCCGCGCTTTAGTCCTGGAGAGAAATGGAAGTGTCGGTGCAAACAAACTTGTATGTACAAATTACTTTCTCTTTGCTCACGAAATGTTCAAAACTAGAACTTAAGTTTTTGTGTATTTAGAAAACTCACGTAAACACGTAAACGTAAAGTTATTTGTGTGGACAAATTGATAATTTACTTTATAGAGAGGGAGTTGTACAGTTCTTAAAGTTAAAAATTGGAATACATGCATTAGAATCTGACCTATGATTTCCAATTTTTAACTTTAAGTTAACTCAATTTAAATAAGAATGTCCGATTCGATCATGTTAAAGCATAGGGGGATCAGATATTTATATTCGTATCGAGTTATTAGTTTGTTTCTTCATACACACACTACATTAATTCATTAGAATGCAATGGCAGTAATTTATTAATTTTAAAATAATTAAACTCCCTATTTATTTCTCCATTCACATATACGCACAAATTATGGGTATTATTTATAACAATTATTGAATTTTCTAAAGTTCATTTTTATTAAAATATGAAAATTGTTTTTAAAAATATTTAAATAAAATAATATATAAAAAAGTAAAAAATTAAATAATTCCTTTTAATTTTAAAATTTTAGGGTAAATTAAATAAAAAATAATTATTAAAATAAAGACATTTTTATTTTTTTTCCTTTAAATTTTATTACACACCAATTAAAGCTATATTATAAATTTTTACAATAGTGCGCACTGCGGTGATTAATATCACAGTAATGGTCAGCACATATTGTTGAGCTTCAGAAACGACCTACTTAAAGTGAAATAATATGACAATCACATTTAATTTCACAAGTACATGTTCTCTAACATTCTCAGAGTATATATAACGCAGTAAAAAGCTTAAATGTAGATGTAGAATTTAATTTACTCACTCCTCCATACATGGCCATGTTCATATACTGGCTTTTAAATGTTAAATTTACAATAAAAATAATCCTTACGTTTAAAAAATGTGCACTTCAAGATATTCTGAACGTTTTCTGTCTAATTTGTTGTATCTCCAAGAGACAAAGGATATGCAAATTTGGTAAGTAAAAAACCCAAGCTATAATAAAATAGCTCAAACTCGCCATCCCACACCTCCATGGCACACTGTAATTAAGACATTTATCCAAACAGTGCAATATTGTCCTGAGGTGTGTTTACAGTTTGATTGAACAATAAAATTCTTGACGATTCTTCAACAAGCTGAGAATACAACTTTTGTGTCCTCTATGTTTTAATTTTAATAAAAAAATTGTCAGAAGCGTGTAAGTCGGAAGTTCTGGCTATATGGAGAAGAAAATATATATTGTGTAGGCAAAAGTTACAATTACTTAATATTCAGTATATTATACGATAATAAGTATCATTGTCAGTCTTAACTCCGTTCTTCGATTTGGCATATTTTTATACAATGTATGTTATGCTATCTTTATGAAGAATACTAACTAAATTTCAGTGTCATATTTTACTGTACTACTATTTTATGAGACAGCGTGGCTGTACCGCTCTTTATAACTAACTGTAGTAAAAAAAAAAAAAAAAAAATGATATAATCATAAAATTTGTTTTGAGAGAGTACAAACGTTAGAATAATTTTGCATGTTTGTACGAGTGTGTGATAAAAACAAGCACTCACAGTGAAATAATGTATCATAAACATTTTACTATATACGTTTACATGACGGTGTTGAATACGTATCCGTTGACGACGCCTCATAAGAATAACATTATCCGTCGTTAACGAATGCGTGTTAAATTACCATCATGTAAACGTAGTGATTGCCATGCACTTGTGATAAATTAGCAGTTTACATTATCACATGTCAGCAACGTTTACATTATACTGTAGCTTAGGCTTAATTATACTCCTATATATTTGCATTATAAATTGAGCATTGCATATTTGGATAGCTTCAAGGAGTTGTGACTAACATTAGATGTAGTATAAAATATTGTAAAGACGTCTTTGATGGAAAAATAGCTATAATTCAATGGACTTTAAGATTTCACTTTCAATATATTTTTATTTAAATCTTCAATATTATATACAGATAGGCATCAGATATTCTTTTCAAATAGATATTATGGAATTTTATGAATCAATAATTCTGTCTGGGTATTTATCTATAAATATGAAATATATAAATAAAAAAAAAGGGAGAGAGAGAAGAAAACTTTTCAAGGTGCTGGGGCACGAAGTTTAATTTGTATTGTGCGTATAATATATGTACCTGCATGGATAATTTCTTAACGTGTTTTAGGATACAATGCAATACTTTATAACACTTAAATTTATACTTTACGATATTTGCTAAAATTGCGGCTCCATGTTGGAGGCTGAAGCGATGCAGATTTAAAAAAAAAAAAAAAAAAAAAAAATGAAACGTAAGAAATTAAGAAGTGAAGGGTAATCACACCTTTAGGAAATGCGTGATAATTGATAACTTTCACAAACAGCATGTTACATGCCACGCTATTGCTATTCGTTATTAATTTACTCGATTCTGTTGAAGTATTTTACTTATAAAAATATTTAATTATTATTTGAACAATAATAGCATGATATTAATGACAGCAGTTAAATAGGCCGTCCATCAAAAAATAATTTTTTATTTTTTGCTTACATTTTCACATACTTTTTTTACATAATATATTTTTGAATAAAATTAAAATAATTGATTAATAAAATACATTTAAAATTTATACTCATTGTTTAATAATATATTTTATTTTGTTTTAATTTATTTTGAAAATTTGAAAAACTTTACATTTATATATATTTTTTATTTTAAATTTATTTTTCTTTTTTAAAATGTTAACGAATTATCAATAAACTTTAAAAGACAATAATAATTATAATCAGGAAAAAAAATGGAAATCTGTAGCTCTTGACTCTTGGTCAGTTCCAATTTGAAATGGTTTTATTGTATTAAAAAACATTATGGAATCGATATCGATTCCCAAGGCTACAAACAACATTCGCCTGCACGTCCCTATAGGCAAGAACGCTGGTGTATGTCAACATGGATTTAAATGTTGATTACCGCACCACGAGGATTTTGCAATCCAGAATTTTCGAAGCTTTGTAGCAGCAAGCCAGCAAGACATGATTTCTTCTAATGGAGAGAAAGAGAGAGAGAGAGAGAGAGAGAGAGAGAGAGAGAGAGAGAGAGAGAGAGAGAGAGAGAGAGAGAGAGAGAGAGAGAGAATCCCCTTGGAGTATAAACTCAATAATAATCAAGAAAAAACAATTTGAAAGATAGTCTTAAAACACAAGGACAATAGTAAACTGTTCTGTCCTTGATCGAAACATGCTTACACTGCTTTTTTTCCAAACTTAGAAATAAATATTTTCATATGCAAGAAGATTATTATTTGTATTTCAAACTCAAATTCTTGATGAACGTTTTAATAATGATATAATATTATAGTGGACAAGTAGATAATTATGGATTGCATAATTATAATATATTATCATACCTTAAAAATAGTAATTAACTTGCCTTAATCAGAAAAAGGCACCCTAATTATGGTTGTCTCCCGTCATCTGAATTTATTTTTTAACCCATAACTATCCATTTGTAATTCACATTTACCTTTTTGATCATAAAGTGTCCTTTAAATGGTCACATTAGTTTAATTATATAATTTATCATCTTTCTAGTCTCTACGTGTATGTCATAAAACAAGCTTGTTAAAAGGAACAAAGTTAAATCTTTTATAGTATAAAATACAAAGTGCATTCAATTTATTCTTGTTCTATATTATCTTTAACGATTCTTAAAGCTGCAATGTCACATGGTACATTTAGTTTACTTGGCTTATTTTATGGGTCAAGGACTACTAAACTACTTAGCATTAAATTTAAAGCTATATCAAATGTATCTTTTGTTTCTATAACAAAACTCCACAGATTTACACGTGGATTTGCAAGGATTTTGTAAATGGAAAATGTGACCAAGGTTTATAGTTTTTATTTTATATAAAATTCAAGGATATAGGTCAAAATTTTTCAACTTTTTTGTTTGACAATATCTTAAGAAAATAACAATTTATTTACCTTTTATTTCCATCGATATTAAAGAAGAAGATAAGCTTTTGGTACGTACCTGCAACAAAAAGAAAATTCTATTAGATTTATATAACAAATTTAATCAGTTTATAATAAAAAAAATAAAATTGATATTTGCAGACTTCAAAGAAAAATATACATATTTTTTTAAGCGTATTTTTTACAGTTAGATTGAGAAATATTGTTAAGAAAGTTAGTAGATATCAAATTTTATGATAAAAAATATGAATTACGTTTTCACTGCTTCGATAATAAAATTGAACCTGAATTCATTTTATTTATTATTACTACACTAGATACAAAATTTATATACATATTTAATTTATATACATTAATTTACCTCATATTAGAGCAATAGAAACAATGTAGACAGTAGAATACTGTATATTTATATTTATATATTTGTAATTGTACAATTTCGTACTTTTAAAAAAGGGGTTATAATATATTTTTAAATATTATTAAAACAATGCAAACAATGAATACTCATTTGCAGATCATGTGATAACAACATAATATTCTAAACATGAGAGCTGGCATTTGTAATATTAAGTGCTTTTTTAATTATAAGCGTACAGAAAGTAAAATTGTATAATATATTTTATAACCGGTAGTTTATTTAAACTTTTTCAATTCATGAAACAATGGAATAAATCTAAGGTTAAGCTTATGAAATTTATATTTCCACTTCTGGTTACTAATTAAAAGGCGAGATATGAAAAAAAAACACAAGAAAGTCGTAATATTCAGACGAAAAACAATTATAATCCAACAAGTATTTAGACAAAATTTGCTTGATTTTCATCATAAATTTCTGAGTTATAACAACTTGCTAGAATTTCGTAATATTTACATTGTACCACTAACCTCTTATATATAATAATATCGTCTGCTGTGTTTACAGAATGTGTGACGTCATAATCCGGTTACAAGTGATGGAATTAATATTGCGGTAAGTTGACGAGACGAACATGACATGAGCCGATTTTCTCTTCAAATGAGATAGTGAAGACAAGACGTTGACTTTATATTAATTAGTAAAAGGATTATATTATACTCCGTAAATATCACTATGTTAATTAGTAAATAATTGAATTCAATGGAAAACTATACAGTTATATAAACCTCCAAGTTTCACTCAAATAAATATGCTTATTCTGTTATGGTTTAAGGGAGGTTTCTATATGTTGTTTTTAATACTCCTAATTCAAAAACGAATTAAGAATTAACATATATATATATATATATATATATATATGTAATAAAAAAATTATGGTCCTAGTGGTGACTCTAAGATGATACAATCGTATTTGAGATACTGTAATAATATCTTTGTGTTATGTTTCGGTATCATGCATTATATTACATGATATATTATGTGGAATATTAAATATGCTTATAAAACAATTTAATAATGACTGAATAATTGTTTATCATTATTTGGTTTGTAACACACATTATAAAGTGTTATAAAAAAGGGGCTTATGTATAAAAAATATAAATTGTGTGTGTACCAGCTATGTTTAATATATTCAAAAATACTCTTAATTTTCATATTTTGATCCCGATTTTAGTACCTCAATTTTTTGTACTATAAAACTTATATAAGAAATAAGAAATTTTGATCTTTCTATGTATATGTGTAATATATTAACATAGTTTATAATATACAGTAAAATTTAATTCATGATATTTGCTTTGAAACACGAGGCATTTTGCCACGTGTGATGTGAAATTAAACTGTTATACAATTTAATTGATATTATTGCCATTGATTGAAATTGAAAAGTTCAAACCAAATTCCATTACAGATATTGACTGTGAGCTACAAAAAGTGGTTGCGGTAAAAGTGAGATGGAACACTCGGCTTGATATTTCAGACATTATTAATTTTCTCCTGACCGCTCCCATTTGTTTCAATGAAGTGCGAGGATTGGTGGCGAGTACAGAGTATGTTCGTGCTGCGGTCTCTCTCTCTCCACACCAAAAAAATGTGAGCTGCGTTTAATTAAATTAAAAAAAAATGAAGTTGTATTTGACCACTCACAGATGAAAAATTGCTTCAATTATTTGTGCTTTTAAAATGAATAAAAATCATTTCAAAAAAATAAAAGTCAAAGTGGATTCATTTTTAATTGACTGTAGTTTGCTAAAACTATTTTTTTAAATGTATAACATGTATAATAAACTCATAAAATCATGAAAATCTTTATTACTTTTATATTTTTAAAATTTTCACGCTTTATAGGCCAACAACAATTAAGTTCTATATCAATACATTTTCAGTGCAGCAAAAGTTGCATACAATCCAGAAGAGTTTTGTAAGCAAAATGCATGACAAATGGAGTATCGACCTCAATTTTTTTTATTGCAGAAATGGATAGAGCGTGCAAAATTATGCTACCCTGATTTTTTCAGATTTTTTAGAGGCCGGGAACTATTTTTTTAAAAATTATTGAAAGTCTTTTTTGTGACGTCACGCGGCGGCAAGTCCTATCTTTTACTTTAGGAGTGGCGTCTCGTGACGTCATGAAAAGGACTTTCAATAATTTTTAAAAAAATAGTTCTCGGCCTCTAAAAAATCTGAAAAAAATCAGGGTAGCATAATTTTGCACCCTCTATCCATTTTTGCAATAAAAAAAATTGAGGTCGATACTCCATTCTTTTCATATTAATATATGAGGTGAAACAATTTCTTATAAACGTACTGATTGCAATCGACTGAATTTACGAAGAAATTGTCTACAAAACTGAACTAAAACTTGATTTTTTTTTTCGTATTTATTGTGATTGAGTTTGGTTGACGCTAACAGTGGCTAGTGAGAAACCTGGTTATACCTTCCTTCGCCGATCGTATATCGCTTCCACTATTAATTATGGAAGTGGAAATACAATAGCAATAATTCATAATTCATAATCTTTATTGCTTTTCGAATGATTATACAATATAAGCAAGTCAATAATATTAAACTCAATACATAACGTCGATCGTCCATATTTATACATAAATAACAACTTGTATCACTATGCACAACAAAGTATAAAATACATATCACAGATCACAAAATAGTTTGTGATCTGTAGATTATCTCGATGGTAATCAAACACTACGTTTACATGGCGGTGTGGATTCGTTGATGATGAATAATGTTATGAAGCGTCGTCAATGGATCCGTATGAAACACCATCATGTGAACTTAGAGTTTATCAATCAATATCACTGCAATAACGTAACATATCAGTAGCAGCTATAATGTTTTTTTTTTTTTTACTTTTTTTGAATATTTTAGTTGAGCAATACAAATGTTTATTAAAAAATCCAAAGCATTTTGTTAATTAATTTATAATATGTTACGTACGGTGTAAATATATTTCCCTTATACACGTGGCAAATATCAATAGTGGACTGCAAACAGGGGGTCTGGTTTTTGATCGCTTTGTGTTGGATTTTGAAACTTGTTGTTGACTTGTGGTTGTGGTCATTCAAAGCAGGCAAAGTGACGAGGAGGTGTCAAAGCGTTGGTCACAGTTCTTGTACTGTAAATATTAACAGTTTTATGTTAAACTGGAAATAAAATTAATTTTCCTGACAATGAAATATATAATACTTTTTAGGTATGTGTTTCATATATATCTTTTAATGAAGTCAGTGTGTATTATGTTATGAATAAAATTATACACTACATATGATCATAATTAACGTAAACTGAATTTATTTGCGATTTTACCCCCTTCCCCCCCCAATGACTTTCTCATAGATATAGTTGAACTTTTTTTTTAATTTTGTATTTTATTTTTTTCATTTTTAATAAGGTAAAATAAAAATAACGAACATGAACTCAATTTTTTGTAACAATTTAAAAAAAAAATATGTACCTTCTTTCTCGTATTTGTTCTTTCTGCTCAAATACCTTAGCTTTATATATAATACTATATATACAAGTACAGACTGCGGTCAGGAAAGGTCACAGCCCACTATGTACACAGAATGCCAGACAACCTTTAGAAAGACAAAAATAATTGTCACGTCATTACTGAGTGTACCGCTAAGTGAATTACATTTACTTCACGTTAATAACAATCAACACAATTTGTTAAGAAGTTATTTAAAATTGATTACATTATACAATCACAATTCTAAAATTACAGTTTTAAAGATAAAATATTTAGCAGACAATTTTCAGTGGTAGGTGAACCGTTTTTTTTGCAGCTTCAAATTTTCCACACCGCTATTTCCACTCTGTACATTCATTTTTTTTTTTTTTTTTTGTAAGGAATCTCATTTCTTTTCTACGACCTTCTTTTCTCGCTCTCTCGGTTTTGCTCGACAATTGAGAAACGCGGTGGAGGTTTACAGACTGCCACTCGCAGGCGATGTCTTTTCCTTACAAACGTACCAACACCCTTACACAGTACAAAAAAAATAATAATAAAAAATGTAGTATCACAACAATGAAAATCCTAGCTTCAATCCTTTTTTATGATTGAAGTTGATTTAACAGTAGCACTGAAGTTCCTACACAAACATCACTAATGTGTGTTTTTCCTATGTGATACTGAGCATCAAAAGTTAAATATCATTAAAGGATTTGTATTCAATAAATGACATTATTATGTGTCTTTCTTCAAATGAAATTCAACTAAAAATAAGCTTAAACATTCATTTTCATTTTAAGTTTTGTTTAGTTTAGTGAGAATTGCAAACTGTTCATATAATAATATATATTTTTATAACTTTTTGTAAATTTGTTGTTTGGGAACGGGAGTTTTAAATACCTTAATATAATAGAACTAATTTCTATACTTTTTCCACATTAATTCGTTTCAAATATATAAAATTAAATATAATTTTATAGTTTGTCCTGGTTATGGTAGGTCAGTTTTCTTCCTTCTTATAATTAATCATATACATCACTCTTAACTATTTGTATTAAATGGGACAAAGTTTATATAATATACTAATTATTTACTTATTTTAAATATGTAAAATTAAAATTGGTAAATTTGAATTTAAAATTTCAATCTCGACTACATTTTACTCTAATTGAAGTACAGTATGAGTATTTAAAACGAAAGGAAAATGAGTGACTATATTAAATTAATAGATGGAGCAAATTAGCGAAGTCGGTACTTATAAAGTGAAAAATTTATACGAGTCATACAAAGTAACGGAAATCTAATATAATTATTTTGTTTTGTTTAAGTATGAATTTATAACAAATTTAATACATTAACTAATGTTATTTATCAAAAATACATTATATTAAGATTAAATAAACTATATTACTGTATATAAACCACTCTTAATAATATAGAGGACTTCAAATTTAAGTCGAAAAGAGTTCTTCGTGTTCTTTCATTTTGAAAATGTCTGTGAAACCATTTTTTTTTTAAATAGGTTTGCACTCTAAAACAACTTACAATTATATCATTACCATCCTCATACCGGATAAAAGTAAATGTTCCTTTATAATTTATATACTAACTTTTTTCTTTGCTTATACGAAGCAATAAGATGTTCTAAAGTGTAAGCCAGTTTGAAGTTTGATTCAAAGACTGTATACTATATTAAACAGTTCTTGAGTTTGATTCACATTATTTTTCCTCAAATGGTGCTTTATACTGTATTATTATTTTCTAAAAATATTGCATCAAGAAAGGCAATGTTTTCTCAGACATCCGATGTTTACGAAACCAGGTGGGGCAGGGTGGGCGTGGTTCTGTGACGTCACATAAGGGTGTGGCACCTTTTGTTAGGAACACAAGCATTTATGCCACTTAGCTCAAATTTATTAAGACTGTTATTTTACTTTAATCTTGTAATATTGAACTATATTGGAATGCTTTTTATCCTCTTTTTATTACTGTTGCAACGAAAAATATACAAAAATTTGATCAATTTATGAATTATATTGTTTTTATTATACTAATTAATGAAATTGTTATTAAAATCAGTCTCTAATTTTGATGAATTAAAAATCAAATCTGTTATTTATAAAACAATTTCATTATTTGTTTTAATTAAACAATTAATGAATAATTACAAATTCAGTTAATGAATATACAATTAATTCAATTACCTACAAAGCAGTTTTCATTATTTGTATACAGCCCCAACAACAAGAAAGTGTTTTACAACAAGTTTATTCTGGTTGAGGAACTAGACTGGAACAATATTAATTATTCTCCTGTGTACACATTTATATCAATGAAAGACGCTTGTCGTCTAGACCAATTGTTGATTGTTTTCTCTAGTGAATTGAGGCTAACCCAGAGAGAGAGAGAGAGAGAGAGAGAGAGAGAGAGAGAGAGAGAGAGAGAGAGAGAGAGAGAGAGAGAGAGAGAGAGAGAGAGAGAGAGAGAGAGAGAGAGAGAGAGAGAAAATCTAAAGAAGGTGTTGGCTACAGTAATTGTAATATTAGAAATAGGGAGATGTAGCAAAAAAAAAAATGTATCAGATTTATTCGTAACTAGTAATATTTGCCACACAACACCTAATTTTTATAATTAAAAAAATGCTCCTACTGCAAACGTTAAAAAATGTAAATAAGTAACATGGTCATATTAACAACTATTGGTGAATATCATGCACCACTGAATGTAGCTTATATTCTATTATACGTAGATTCTACCAAAGAGAAATTATGTTTAGGTGGCCCGCATTCAAAGAATATTTGAATTACATATTATTTATTGTTATAACATTAAAGCTGGTAAAACAAAAATCCCTCATTTTTCTCAATTATAATTATCATGTTCGTTTAAAATAAAGTCAATGATATGTTTTGCAATTTTTATAATTATTTTAATTATGATACTAATATTTGTCACTTTCATATATTGAATAAAAAATAGAATGCTTTGGATCATAGTTCTTAGAAAATCATTTCCTTTTTTAAAAGAATCCATAGAATTTTCTTGTTTGTTTTCGACTCATTACTAATTATTATTATATTTCGAAGAAAAAAATTATTTAATTTCACAAGTAATTATCACAATCAAAGTTAGAATACTGTTTTGCATTGAGTTTTACAATTTTGATTTTCTTTTTGTTTTATTAATGATTTTAATTATAATTTTAGATCAAATGCATTACACATATTTCAAGAATATTTTATGTTATATTCTTTATTTGCTCTTTCGTTAGTAATTGTTTTATATATAATATCCTTTTAATTATTATTGATGACAGCCTTTATAATAAATACTAAGAACAAAATTTTAATTTAATCTGTAAAGTTTTTTGACACATTATTTCAAGACTAGTGAATTCTCAAAGAAAATTTCACAATTAGTGTACACCTTGAAATTGTCAATAAAGGATCATTAAAGGTACGTAATTTTTTTTTTAGATACGAATACGTTAAGAAAATTAGTGCTTATCGGAAATTGTGATAGTCTTGTGTCTATATATAGCTGGTGTTCAGCAATTTTCATAGCGATTTGCGAGAAGCTAACATTCTCATTATAGTTAAGATAACAGTTTACAATGTGCTATTAGCATATCTCCCAGTACAAACACTAAAGTTTTGATGAAGCAACAAGCTACTATCAGAAGGTCATCAGCTGTTGATATTTGTTTACACGGTAACCATCGCAACGTCTCGAGATGTCTGTGAATATTTTGCGTTTGTTTTGATCAATGAGAAGAGATATGAACTAAAAATTTAACAATACATGTACACAGTAAATTAATATAGGTGTTATAAATAAGTGTTTATACCCCACACCTCACTGTTGATTTTTAGTATTTAAACTGTTCACTTTAGTGATAATTTCAGTTTAAATATAAGTTCATTTTTGTATGGTTTTAAGTCTCATGGCTAAAATGCATCGACTAACGTTGTACTTCTCCTCCCCCAAGAAAGTGTTCAAATACCGCCAATTAACAATTTGCTTAAAGTTACGCAAGACTTAAAAAGCATAAGAAATATATGTTAATTTCTTGCGTAACTTTATGGAAATTTTAAATTGGTGGTATTTAAACACCCTCCTGCAGGGGCGGATCCAGCGAGAAACGTTCCCCTCCCCCCTTCCAGAGCTGCTCTTTGAATCCGCTCATGGGTCGCAACGCTACATCTTAAACACGAAGTCATGAATTTGATGTACCTATTTTAAGCTTAACATAACTATTCGAAGTACAGAACTTAACAATTACGATGTTGGTATTCACAAACATGAAACCATACATATAACGTGGTATATCAAACGCAAAACTTTGCTTTTGCAAGTCTTGCGAACTTGTAATGAGCAAATGATGTGAAATATAACTTAATTACTTAATAACTACTTGATAAACCGTACAAGGTTTATTTGGAAAGTGTTTCTCGTGTCTCAATGCAAAATTAATTGATAGTTCCATTCATGATTACAAATTATCAACAAAAGACACTTGTATGAAATGTTATAATATATATATTATATGTAAAACGAGAACAATTATGAATGAACTTACAATTTATTATAAAAATGCAATAAACATTATACATTATATTTTCATTGCTTATTTGAAAAAAAAAAATACTTCAAGTTATATATTTTGTTGCATTTTTATTAAGAATACCATGTAATTCATGCTGCAAAACGCTTAACGTCATAATAATGTAAAAAAAAAAAATACATTAAAAATGGGAAAATGCGTTTCATGGCTGTGACGTCACACCGTCTTTAAACTTAAGTTTTAAAAAAAATATGATCATCCAAACATAAAATAAAAAAATCGTGTTGGTTGTTCATTCACACTTCCCCAGAAGGCAGTTTATGAGTTCGCGCCATTTAACGATGATCAAAATGCTGAATTGCTCATCGTGTATATTATAGGATTAAAAAAAAAAAAAATGTTTTAATATGTTTTAGGCATGGAAGTCTTTTTAGGGTCTTGAAGAGGAAGTAAAATAAATAATAAATTGAAATAAATAATAACAAAATAAATTTAAGCAACAATAGCTGCGAGTATATTGAATCGGATGCAAATTTTGCAATGTCCTTGTAAACCACTCACAAAATAAAATTTAAGTCTTGATTTTCGTAATTTCATGCCTAAACAATATTAATATTTAAATGTAATCGTTACGCTTTGTGAATACCATCTTTAATATATTTTTGAAGCTTTGTATTATTTCGTACTTTTGCAACATTGCACCAGAATTAACCTCTTCAAGCAATATAATATAGAAGGTATATAATATAAAGAAAACAAGTGCTCTCATTTTGATATGATTTTCCAAGCTTGCTTTACACACATCATACAATCATTACCGCATTTCATTACCAATTGATTATAGTAGCTTACTTAACAAGTGTATTCTGGTACTAATTACAAAGTTATAACGTAAATATAGTACGTTTAAGTGGAATACAAACGTTATTCCTCAAAGACATACTACTTAACTACTTAACTACAATATTGCATAATATGAAGTTGAAACTTACATGTCAAAATCAGATTATACGAGTTGGCCTATATATATATCTGAGCCAACAACATTGCAGCACATACATTATGCATGTTTATAATGCATTCCTTATGTTCACGTCACTTCTGTTGTTCATGCAGTTGGTAAATATATTAACACCGTACGATATGAGAACATGGGAAACGTACAGTTATCTTAACTTTTGGATTAATTTAAACCAGTTAGATGAGTAATTACGATGCATAAACATAATGTAAAGTGAAGAAACTTTGGAATTTACGCTTCACTGGTTTAATGCCAACTTAGCTCAACTTCATTATACTCTATAGGTCATGCAGTGTCCGCATTAGGAAATGTGAATTTGCAAATTTTTAAGAAGTTATCGATAAGGGGACTTACAATTTTCTTGTTCTTTTTGCATCAAATTAGATACAAATAATTTAAACCATCATGCCACAACTGTCCAGAGACGAAACATAACAAACGAGTAACTTTTTATCAACAATATAATATTTTTCTTTTTTATTACTGCCTGGATATTAACCCTAGCATTTTTAATTAACCAAAGTATTATTTTGTCCCATGTATTACCCATGGGAGAGGGGGTGTCATCAAACGAGTCACTAGATAAATCTATAAAAACTAAATATTTTTTAAAAAAAATTTACCACACATTTTTTTCCCTAAAATCCCTAGGGATTTCTAATTTTTTTCAACATTTTTGAAGCCATCTTTTACACTTTATTCCAGCTTTAAAGAGTTGTGGGTTATTTTGAGCCCATTCTATCCATTTTGGGTAATATTAGAGTTAACAAATTAAATATATCGTAATTATGCACTGCAGTTTATGAAAATCAAAATTTTGTATAATTTCTAACTCGCTATTTCAAATGAAATAGCGAGTTAGCAATTCTTTCCTTCTATTCATTCTCGAAAAAAGCTTCAATATAGTACATTAAATTCCCCTTAAGCTATTAAATATAGAGATATACATAGATTTATGACTTAAGTTTTTTTTTATTACATTTTTATATTTTATGGTTTCATAAAATTTTGACAAATTTACTGTTAGCAATCATTTTTTTTTTATATGCAATGTAAATTTTACTGAACAAAAAAGTAGCTCAAACATAACCACATAATAATTTTACATTACAATTGATAGCAAGTCTGCAGTGATGAAAAAACATTTGAATGGTAAATACAATGCTTTCAATATATTTGCATATTACTATTCTGAATATATGATTTCTATTTTAATATTTAAACAGATAGAACAATGTTGTAACATTTCCAGTGCAATGAGCCTATAGCTATGAATTGAATAAGAGAGATTTCATAAGCAAGCTATCACATCTACTTAAAGTGAAGTATTTAACTTGAGAATAAAATTGCATTTCACATGTAGAAAGAAAAGAAGTCACTTGAGAATCATATGCAGCTATACGAATGAAAAGTTGCGCCATAAAAACAACAATCATTTTTTTTTAATTATGCATTAATATATTACGACAGAAATAATTATTAATATTTAATTTTATGCACGCTAATGGTTTAATGTTAAATTATACTTTCACACACTATAATAAACAAAAAATTGAAATTGAAATAAATAATTAATTTAAAAACTATTGAAATGAAAATTGAAAGGCCACAAAAATATTATAAATTATGACAGCTCAGCATTTGCAATTTGAAACAAAATAAAAATGCCAAACTATGTTGTACGAGTAAAATACATATTAATATTTAAGTTATTTTATTTATATTTCAATACTTCTATATGCCTCTTGATTTTCTTATCATAATGATCATTACATTTCTTGTTTGCAAAATACGACGCCATTTTAATTTGTGTCCCCTGAAAGTTATGTTAATTTCTTCACTCTAAAGCTAAAAGAATTGCATACACTACAGGCTGAAAGAATATGAATAACTCTTTGGAAATAAACATTGAAATAACAAAGAATTTTGTATATAATAATAAAATAATACAATTTGAAATTCATATAAATCTATGAATACAAAATCTAATAAATGTATATCTTATTCACTGATACCATTATTATATAACAAAAATCTGTAATAAAAAATAAAACTTCTTATTATTGAAGCAAATTTGTTTAACATTTCTTTTTTGTATATGTTGAAGTTTTGCCAAGTCGATACAACAGTGTAGAATGAAGGAAGACTTGGCTATAAAGACGACGCTCCATCTTGTAAGAGTGCCATCTGATATCGGTCTGTAATCTGGCCTCCTAATAGGCTCGTGAATCAATAGATTGCCCCTCAAATCCTCGCATTTCTACCGCCTTATCTTCAACTTTATCTAGTAAAATGTAACAAAATGTATATGAATAACTTTTATGCTTCTGTAGTATAAAAAATTATATAATAAACTCTAGAGAGCGTAACTTTATTAGCAAACATAAAAAATTCATGTTTTACATAACGTTAAAATTTTCAACGTGTATTATCTACATTGTTATATAAGGTAATCTTATAGGGTTATTTTTATGTTAAGATTTTTTTTTAAAGAAACTTTCTATGTAAATTCATAACTCCCTTGAGTAAATTCTTTAAAAAAAAAAGTTTTTAATTTAATAAAGTTAGTAATTAATTAGCTTTAGAATGCGCATAGAACATTTATTATAGTGTTTTACAGGCTTGTAGATTTTTTTTAAAGAAAAACATAACAATTTAAGTCATGTTGAAGTAAAATTTGAGTAACTTTGTCTCTCATACTGTCTTGCCTACTGAATGCTTGGGAACCTTAATCTTTAACTGTGCATATATATGGAAGGTGCTAAAGAGAAGTTACTTTAATTGACATTTTATTTTGTTTTCATGGTTTCCTCAGTTTATAAAGGAAAATTTGGTGGCGATGGTCGTAATTATGATATTTAGTGCTTACGTAAAAAAGAAGTATGAAAGAAATATGGAGTATAAAATGATTAACAATTTATAAAGAAAAATTAAGCATAAATATTTTATATTAAAAGTAATTTTGAATTTTCAAATCTGATTTCCAGTCACAATTTAGTATTAATAAGGAAACGTCGTAATAAAGAACAAAATAATATAAATGAAAGTTTTAATTTAAGATTTTCACTTATATATATATATAAAGGCTGGGAAATGACATGAAAAACGACTCTATATAATTCTTCTCTACGTCTGATTTCATTGAACGTGGTGAAGCAGAAAGTGCGCCGCTGCGGTTATTTTCAGAGAAATGCATCACTGTCACCAAATCGCACTAAATCTTGAGGTACAAAACCAAAGAAAAAGACGGGGTACATATAAATTATAAAATAGCGTAGAAATTACGAAAATATACGAATCACATTACTCGTCTCCCCAAATTTAATACAAATGTGGTCAGGGACCAAGGAATATATGTGGTAGGTAAAGAGTATGTATTTTATACCAATCTTTTCTACCATCTACCCACGAACAATCTAGAATGGACAACATACATGAAATTTTTTTGTTGCAGAAATGAATAGATGTCACCAAATTATGATATTCTGAATTTTTTCAGATTTTTTTGAGACCCGGAAATATTTTTAAATAATTTTGAATGTTCTGTAAGTTAAGTTGGCACCCTTGAATCTTTAATAAAAAGGATAGGACAGAGACGCCTATTGAAGCCTCCAGGGGGCGTGGCCGCACTTCAAATAATTATTTAAAAATAGTTCTGGGTTTCAAAAAAATCTTTTAAAAATCAGAGTGACATAATTTAGTACCCTCTATTCATTTCTACAATAAAAAATTTCATGTGTGTTGTTCATTCCCTTTAAATTCTGTTATTTGCTTTACTACTGACAATTCTCAATTGAAAATAACTACAAAGTATAGTTTATTAGGGATATGGATGCTATGACGTCACGAACTTTCTCCTCTGTTCTCCAATTCTTTTTGGAGAGATACGTGACGTCAGACCATCCGTATATATTTTTTAAAGAGTATAGTAACTGTATGTTATAACATTGAAAAAAAAAGTGTATTAAAATCCCCATTCAATCATACAATTTCTGCTTTCAATTGTCTAAATTTAGTTGAAATAAATTTGAACCTTTATTTTAAAAAAAAATTATATATTTTAATTAGTGAAATGAGAAACATATCTAGGTGTTTTATTATTTTATTATGTAAATGTAAAGCAATAAAACCATAGTCTAATTTGTAAAAGATAATTTTTCATAAAAAAAAAGAAGTAAAATTATTTAAAAAAATCAACAATTGGTTTACATTAATGAACTGAATAAAGTGCACATATCTGGAAAAAAAAATCATAGATAAAAATTCTTATATAAATTAAATTAAAAAACATACCATTGTGTACAATTTACCTTCATGGCAATGCAATTTGTGACAGAAACATGATATGACATGTTCATACCCGATGTGACACTGCTTGATTTCATATGAAAACCATTCAACTGAATTATACACTGCAATAGTCAGCAATGTTATTGAAACTTGATTAACAATGAGGTTGAGTCAAATATAACTTGCACAACAGAACACGTGTAATATTCACATTGCATACAGTATTTATTATAGCATGCAATGCTATAATGTACACATTGAATTAATTGGAACGTTCTCCATGACTTAATGTTAATATAAATAATTCCATAACCTCTACCTAAATATGAAAAAAAATATTGCAGATTGTCTATTAAGTCAATAAATACAGTGAATTAGTACAAATATCCAGTATTTATTCATTTTTCTATGGATTTTAAAATCATTGCACCATTTTAATTATGACAACTGCTGCAAATTATAGATGTCCAGATGAACTCGCATTCCGAAGAAAAATTATCTTTCATTACATGCCGTTGAAAAATTATTATCTTCATTTATTTTTTGAGAACAATATTTTTTTAAATTAGAACATGATAAAACCGAATTTTCATTATAAAATATATTTTAATAAAAAGAAAATCGATAAAGGAATAGAATGAAAGGATTTGAAAGAATTCCTTTGCAATACTTATTAATATTCTTCTGAGTATATCTTAAATGAATTAAAAATATTTTTGTAAACATAAATATTCATTCAATATGGACTTATTTCTCCACTCCATTCACAATATAAAATATTAATAAGCTATAGGTCTTTTGAATAGATTTGTAATATAAAAATACTTTGAATTAAGTTTTCTTTCTAAAAGTAAATTATACCTTATTAAAAAATATTCAAACATATTTCTTTGCTGAGTTGAAAGATATTTTAATATTAAACTTATAAATAAATATTTTAAGCTTCTGAGAGATACTGTACGTAATTGTAAAGATTGCTGATTTGAATATAATGTATTTTTGTATTAGTATGTATATATATTATTATTATATTGTAATATATACTAATTACTCTCCCGTATATTATGTATAACCTGTCTACTCAAAGAGTAGAACCTAAAGACAGGGACGAAGGGCGGACATGAAAGGTCGGAGTCCATTCACCTTCGGGTGCCCGACATCCCTTAGGATGAGAAAACTAAAGTAACTGGATGACGAAGTTACTAGGATGAGAAAGGATCAGCTCAAAATAATTTCTTTCTTATTTTCGTCGTCACTTTTTCGTCTTCTGCATGATAATACCCATCCTGCACTTGCAACTGTCACTAAAATTGCTGACTATTCTAAAGATATATTTTATGTAAAAATTTCAAAAGAACAAACTGTACTTTGCTCTACATTTTAAAGAAACTTAAGTAAAATTAAATATGCTATATACCTGATAAAAAAATACGCATAAAAAATACTTTGCAAAAACTCTTATTTATATTTTACTGTATAACTTTATCTTGTATAAATTCAAAGAAAGAAGAACTTTTTCTGCTTTTAACTTTCAAATGTTTGAAATTTTACACATTTATATTTTTATTTAAAACGCAGTAATATTCTCTTTTATCTCAGTTAAATACACTTGTGTTAAAATTGTTTGAAGTTTAAATATTAATGTGAGAGCGTTTCTAACTTTTGCCAGCTACAAATGTGTGGTTCAGTGATGGTAATTTGCAACGAGCGAGTTCTTAACATGTTAGCAAGGGACGCTTGGACCGCTGAATTACCACACTATGTATAGAAAGGCGTGTGAACAGAAAATATAAGCTTTATATATTCAAAGACCCTGAATAATATCATGCATAAAGTTTTAAATATAAGTTATTATCTTTTATATACGATCGTGGTAGAAAGATTAGTTCATTTACAGTCTATGGAAATGTATACAAACTAAATTTGAATTCATATCAACTGAGAATTTGAGATAAAATGAAATTCTTTGGTCAAAAGATGTGTATATGACATAAACGCATGGATGTGTTTTTATTGGACATTATTAGCCTATTACTGTTGAAAGTTTGTAATATTATTTCATATAATTTGACTGTGAGTTAAGTAACACTGTTATCAACTATATTTTGTATGTAGTCAAAAATCTAACCTCATACAATAAAAAACAATGCAACCATAGAGTTAACGAACCTCATTTAGCAATTTTTAATTAAACAATATTATTTTAATTAATATTTTTTTCTGGAAACATATTTAATGTCAAGAAAGAAAGAAAGTAACTTGATTATAGAAGTCTGCTATATATTGTAAAAAAAAAAAAAAAAAAAAAAAAAAATGTACGCTGATACAGTGTTACACGATACAATTTTGCCACACAAGAAAATCTCATCTCTATATGAACAATAGGAATATTCTTGTAAAAAAAAAATATAAAATGCGATAGTTAAATAAATTTTACCATGTAATACCGGCGTTAAATAGCACACCTCTAAAGGGCGCACATATTAAAATATTCGAGTGTTAAAGTCCTGCCCATCATCAGAGCATTTCATAATTATATTTTTTTTTCCAAGTATCTAACCTGTTTATTCACTGATTAGAACCTCGATAGACAGGGACGTTAAAACTTTTAAGAATTACTTTTGACTCATACAGCATAATGGAGTACCGACCTCATTTTTTTATTGCAGAAATGGATAGAGGTTGCAAAGTTATGCTACCCCGATTTTTTTCAGAATTTTTTAGAACCCGAGAACTATTTTTAAAAAAATTATTGAAAGTTAATTTTGTGACGTCACGAGGCACCGCTCCTTAAGAAAAAGATAGGACTTGTCGCCGCGTGACGTCACAAAAAGGACTTTCAATCATTTTTTAAAAATAGCTCCCGGTCTCTGAAAAAATCAAGGCAGCACAACTTTGCACTCTCTATCCATTTCTGCAATAAAAAAAAATTGACGTCGATACTCCATATCAATTTAGACTTAAATATAAATAAAATACAGCTCTACAAACATTTTTGTTCATTTCTATCATTTAAATAATGCTCCATTATGTTAATATATAGGTTTTTTATACAGATTATGTATCAAAATATAATACAAATAATTTAATAAAATGGAAACGGTCGCAACATTATACTAAAGTTGATATAGATCAAACTCTCAACTTTAAGTATTTTGACCCCACAAAAAGTGGTAGCGTGGTGCTGTGCAATGAACTGTAAAGGGTTGCAGTTGTGGAAAAAAAAACAGGAGAGAAAGAGAGAGAAAGAGCAGTGCCCACTCGAGCGGTAGAGCATCCTTTCTGGTGAATTTCCGCACAATTCATCTCCATAATCCACGCGCTTATTGATAAAAATGCCACCATAGCTCTCCAAAAAGTTAATATTGTTTAAACTGCAAGCCAAATTTCATCCCTCGCTTTGGATTTATTTTTAAAAGTTTTGATTTCTGGAGCATATTAGATGAATGTTTATTTAAATATCTTATGATATTAGTGAAAAATCACTCTCTTTTTTTATATTTATTTTTCCCGTTTAGCTTTTGATTAAACAGTAAAACTTCAAATAGAATTCTAAAATTTACATCATTATATAATTATACAATCTTTCAGGGAAAGTATTTGCAGATCATAAAATTTATGAAGTTGACAATTGTTATATTATTAATGCACTTTTATATTATTGAAGAATAAATAAAAATATATAGGTTACTTTTATTCGCAATAAACGAAAATTAGTTGACGTATTATCTTATCATTAGCTTCGTGACACAAGCAATTAACGTGGTAATATCTGAGACAGTAAAGGAAGAAACTTTATTTGTGCGAGCTTTTATAGTAGCTCTTGATTTATGGAAACCTACACGCAAAATCGATCGGAATGCACTTCGTTCCAGAAGAATTTCTGCATGGGGGGAGTATTTAGAGCCTCCTGTCAATTAGGCTTTAGACGCAATTTATTGGCATGGCTAAAATCAATAACTAAATGTCAGAGCACCTATTAGTAGAGAGATAGCTTATCTGGTGTCGATCTTTGGGGTTTCAGTTCGAATCCCTATTTTCTTTCTTTTTTTTTTACATCTATCGTTTTCTAAACCATCTCCTAGTGTTTGGATATAATGAAACAATCTTAATAAAATTTTATTGCAAGGACTGTATTTTTCAATGTATTTTTCAGATTTTTTGAACCCTGTAACACCCTTATTAAAGTCGAACGGAAAGATGCTGTGACGTCGGACGTCATAGTCTTTCTCTTTGCGTGTTAAATATTTGCATGAACAAGACGTCAAAGCGTTTTACAGCACGATTTTAAGTAGGGGTTAGAAGGTTGAAAAAATCTGAAACAAATCTCAATACACAACTCGATGTCATCTATTCAAATATGCAATAAATTTCATGAAGGTTGTCATCATAAGCACTGTAGAACTTGGTTTTAGTAAGGACAAGGTAAAAAAAATATAGAGAGAACTTAGAATATAGAAGGTAAACATATATTATTATCTGCATCGACATTCTGACTAAAATTTCCACATTCCCATATTTATAATAAAAGGTAAAAGGCTGTTGAAGCAAGTAATTATTTTTCCTTCTGTCTGAAAATTTCATTTTAAAACTTTATGTGACAATAGTAAAAGTAATTGTGTACAACAGGTTTGTTAATTTTGTTGTTTTGCTTTAGAATTTAAAAAAAGACTTCTTTATTAATTAGTAAAGTCTCTATATACGTACATAATTTATAATTATGGACTGTAACAAACAACGAAGTATGAGCTGAATTTCCACGCGTGGTCGGAAATTTAGATGGGCATGGCTGAACTCATTATAACCATAATTTGGATGAAATATTTTAAAGAGAAACAATAAAGAACATAATATATAATTACCTAGTAAACTAACGGGATTTGCCTTAAGTACAAAATTTAATTTTTAATATTAAATATGTTTATAGAAAAAATTACATTTTTAGTCTCTGTTTATTATAGTCTTTCAGTTGTGAATTAATATTCAATGGAGTATCGACCTCAAATTTTTTTATTTCAGAAATGGATAGAACGTGCAAAGTTATGCTACCCTGATTTTTTTCAGATTTTTTAGAGCCCGGGAACTATTTTTAAAAAATTATTGAAAGTTCTTTTTGTGACATCACGAGACGCCGCTCCTTAAGAAAAAGATAGGACTTGCCGCCTCGAGAAGTCACAAAAAGGACTTTCAATAACTTTTTAAAAATAGTTCCCGGTCTGTAAAAAATCTGAAAAAAAAAAATCAGGGTACCATAACTTTGCACGCTCTATCCATTTCTGCAATAAAAAAAAATTGAGGTCGATACTCTAGTGAATAATATTAAGTATAAAGGTTGCCTATACTTTTTCTTTCTAACCCTTGGTCACTATAACGTCAGAAAACTTTTACTTTGTACTGTTTGTACCTAAGTTCTCTAGTTTATAAGTTAGCTACCAGGACCTCATTAAAATGATACAGTAACTATAAAGCTAGTCTTTAGTTACTTAGTTTGAACTTTAATTATGCATACAAAATCCTTCCTCAAAGATAACTAAACGTAATAACTAGCTTATATAATGGTGGCTTTGTACTAACTCTATGTAAAGTGTAATACGAGAAGTACAGGTACATAGTAATCTTATAAGACCTTTACTTATCCTTGTAAATGTCACTTCTATGGATTGATAAACCTCAGTAACAATTGAACTTCTTATCAGTGCATTTGCATATCTTGCATAAGTGATTTTAGTTGCATAATATATTCTCCAGTTGATTAATACTCGACTACCTCGAGTGTGTTATAATGTAGAAGGCAGATTTCTACAAGTACTAGTCTTTTTACAATATATACAATATATAGCTACTTGTAAATCCAATAATTTAAAGACTTATCTGAATAAAATATTGTTTAAAATATAATTATATTTATATAGTAAAAATATTTCAAAATTAAATTTTATATTTTATTTTTAAATAAAAAATAATAAACTAAAATTTTACAATTTTAAAAAAAATCAATTAAAATATATTTAAAAAAATCTTTGAAGTAGCCATCTATTTTCTACTCGTTCAGGCTAATGTGACAAAGAAATCATGCACTACAAAACACCTCTATTTCTGAAATTCGTTTAACACATCGTGTTGTCATTATAATGAAATAATATTATTTTTTAAATGTACTGAAATATGTGCATGTGTATTACAATGAATTGTTTTATTTGAGTCATTTTCCTTAGTGAATTTCAAGTTATTTTCTCTCCATTAGTTGATTATAATAAAAGACAACAACATGGTTTCTATAATTTTATTAATTTACTTGTGCGTGCTGTATGATGTTAGAAAGGAGAGAGAAAATATTATACAGTAAAATTAACTTGATACTCTTTCCGGAAGTAGCCGGAAATGTAAAGTTTGTTCGCAATTCAGTTTTGAAACTTCACAGAGTGGTTTAAAGTAGACTTCTTTGTGAAATTGTATTGCTGAAATACGAATAGGAAGATTAGAAACCTTACACTTCCGGCTACTTTCAGAGGGATGTCATCTTAATATCACTGTATTTATGTGTATAAATTACCCCTGAGGCTGCTACATTGATAAGACCATTGAACACAAAATTACTATATAGTCATAACAATAGACTTTGTATTCTCGTGAGATCCAAGCCAGTGATTGTTATTTAACACAACAATTGGTATGCAGATTAGCCTCTCTCAGCGTATCTAATGATAAGCATATCGTTTTCTATATATTGTTAGGATATAAATGTATTAAAGTGTTGATGTAGCTGTCAATATAGAAATTTATCAAAAGAAGAACTACAAATAATGGAGTATCGACCTCACTTTTTTTATTGCAGAAATGGATAGAGGGTGCAAAGTTATGCCATTACCCTGATTTTTTTCACATTTTTTACAGACCTGGAAGTATTTTTAAAAAATTATTGAAAGACAATTTTGTGACGTCACATGACGCCTCTTCTTAAGAAAAGGATAGGACTTGCCGCCGCGTGACGTCACAAAAAGGACTTTCAATAAATTTTTAAAAATACTTCCAGGGCTGTAAAAAATTGAAAAAAATCAGGATAACATAACTTTGCACCCTCTATCCTTTTCTGCAATAAAAAATTTTGAGGTCAATACTCCATTGTAGTTGGAAAATAGTTAATGCTTTAGAAATTCTAAAATATATCTAACAGAATATAACGCATACAGAATTATGAAGTAGATATTTTATTACTGGTCTTATCATTAGATTTTAATCATTTTAATAACAATAGCTTCACTCTCAATGGAGTTCATGTGAAGGACAATCTCCAGATGAGGAATTTTATTCCTTAATTATAGTACTTTCCTTGTTAATTTTTTATATTAATTAAAAAAATTAGTTAATTAATAACTGTGCAAGTTGAAAAAATTAAATTTACTAATTAAACGATACAATTTGAATATATTTAATATATATATTTTTTATTATTAATAATTTTTTTAACAATAATAATTTGGTTAATTAATTTAATTATATTATTACATCTAAAAATTAAATAGCTTTGAATATGTCAAATTGAATAGTAAATATATATATATATATATTATATATATATAATTTGTATTATTACAAAATGATGCAATAGTCAGATAAGAATCATTGAATTTCAAGAAAATTGTATGTTTTATTTCTCCCATACTTAATATCTGTTGACCTTTTCAGTTCAGTCTCTGAATGAATGCAGCTAATTAGCCCAAGCGTGATTGGCCCTCGCTGATTAAATTACATCCTCTCAGACAGAATCGAGCCTTGATCGAGTTCCTCAATTTGTCTGTTACAGAGACTAATTACCGACTCAGACAATGAATATCAATGGAAGTAAATCACATTACAGCTTCATTGAACCAATTTTTAAAGTGTCTATGTATAGTAAAAAGGATCTTCCTAGAAAGAAAGTTGCCCTTTTCATTGTAAAAGTATGTATTTTATTTCTATGTAATATATTTTTATTAAAAATGTAAATTTATAATTTTGCTCTTTTTTTTGTGCATTTAAATTATATCTTAAATGAAAGATTTCCTCAAGTATAGACATTCCTATGTTAATTATTTAACTACTATTGAATATATTTTTAAGCCTTGCTATTATTATGAGATATTATCTTAAAAAAACAGTAAAAAAAAATATATATAGAAAATTACACAGGAATTAGGTTACATTATATCAAAATATACACTAATTTATAAATTCTAAAGAATGTAATTTGTTCGCTACATCATGTAGAAATACTCCCTCATTACAACAATGGACAATTTTATCATCAATGTTGTATCATTTGTACGAATTGAACGTATTTTTGACTTAGTATTTTCAGTGACGATAGCAATATAATATTTTACGGCAAAATTTACTAATACAGTCAAATTTATTTAATATTCCCACCGGAAGTAGCCGGAAGTGAGAGATTTCTGGTCGTCTTATTCAAATCTGAATCTTGAAAATTTGCAGACATGTTAGTACTCTTCTTACAAACCTGAAGACAAAATTTTAATATGAAAATACTAATAGGAAGGCCAGAAACCTCTCACTTCCGGCTACTTCCGGTGGGAATATCGAATTAATTTGACTTTATCTATAAAATAGCTCTTTGACATAAATTAGGCCGAATAGGCACTACAAACTAAAAATAAAACAGTTCCTTTATTAAATTTGCAGGCGTCACGTGATACTTTCTCGATCTTCTGATTGGTTGAAAACGATAACCACATGCCCAGGCTTTCTAAGCGTTAACTTTATATGAGCTGGGCAGATGTGAAGGCAGGAGTATGAAGAAACTGCGGCTTTGTAATTTAATATAAAATTGGAACATAGAATTTTTATATCTAAATATACTAAACAATGTAATAGAAAAAGCGGATATTGCAATTTTATCGATTATCACCTAAAATTCACTGTACATTATAGAAAACACTACTAGTAGGAAGTACGGCTGTAGCTATTAGTTTTGAGGTGGATCAATATGTTTGTGGCAATGTGAGATGAGCAAAATATTCGATAAACAAATTTCGTGAAAGAATACGCGTATTAACATTCAAATGTAGACACTATTGCTAGTAGCTTGTATAAAACTAATTTGACCATGAGAAAACTTTTCATAAAAAAACATAAGGTCAATACAAACTTGTCATCTGATTTTCAGTAACCCAAATTACAAATATATGCATTTTTTGGGAGCAAGCACTCACATTCTAGTCAAAGAGCTTATATACCTTGTAATAATATAAAATCTCCGATCTAGCTCTCCCAAAATAATTCAAGTTCACCCCGCCTCCGTATCAAGCAGAACTTTTAGATTTAAACTTTGACTAATTATGTTTCAAATAAACTTTTCTTTAATATAAAATAAATTATTTAAAAGAAAATTATCTGGTGATTTGGTAATTAAAAGGTAATTTACTTAAACCCAAATAACCATTTTTTTTTTAATTGTACTAAAATTATAGGGGGCGATTCACGAAAGAATTATCCAAGTTTTTATCCGCGTTTAGCTTATACGTTAGCTACGTTTAGCAAGGCAATTTAACACGTAAAACAGGTATAGTTAAAACGTAGTTAATGCCTGGCTAACTTCTTCGTGAATCGCGCCCATAATGTTTGTAATATGTTTGTTTGTTTGTTTTTTTCTGAATAAAAGTCCTTTCGAATCTGAATCTTTATTATAGTAAAAAATACAGGTTGAATTAATGCTAATCAGAAGACACGTACTTATGCATCGATTTAGCCCACATCTTTTAGCACAATATTTATCCTGTGCTTTAATAATCGATTTAACCGCGGAGATAAAAATCTAAGATAAAGTGAGACTAAAATGCTTTGTGCACGCACCATGTTATGATAATAATTATATTATGATGATTAAAGAACGTATTTAATATTATTGGGTTGTATTCACGAAGAGTTAAGGAGCGTTTTAGGGAGAGATATTTTAAAAAGCGTTTTTCTTACCTGTTACCTGGTATAAAAAACGCTTCTTAAAATATCTTCCCTAAAACGCTCCTTAATTAACTCTTCGTGAATTCCACCCATATTTCTAAATTATCCAGTATTATATTATTCAATTATGCTTATATATTTTATAATTTAAAAATGATTCCATTTCAACATTCAAAAAAAAAAAATTAATGGCTTGATACTCCTGAATGATTCAAATTTAAATAAACATTGCGCATGAGAAGTGCTTACTTTTCCTTTAGCCCAGTACATATGAGGGTTATTTGAAATAACATCCCACTTTAGTTACACTTAACAAAAAATTATTTTAAGTTTTAAAAGGTTAAACTTCATGTAAAAAAATATAAACTTTTTTTATAGTGAACAAATGTGTGAAGTTGTATAAACTCTTTCTAAGTTGAAAGTTTCCAAATCTAAGCCTTTCCTTTATACATAAAAAAATGTTGAAAGTGAAAAAACTTAACGTGACTCGGGTGGTATTCCCACACGGCTGTTTCCAAGACAGCCTGCTCATGTTTGGCTGTACCTCTCAAGTTTTCGGAGCAAAGAGACTCCGTGCTGAGGCGAACGTTCTTTGCCGTCTGGCTTTGTATCGTTTGACGTCGTCCAATTAGCACCCTTTATCGTAGTTAGCAATAGAGATTATTAGCAGACTCGTTTAGAGAGTTGCCAAAGAAAAGGGTTTGAAAAATCTTAAAAGTGATTGAAGCTTTTTACATTCAAAATTGTGAAGAGAAATCTAATAATATCTGCTGAGAATTTTATTATAATTTCCAAAAATATATTAAATATAATCATTAAACTTAATTACAGTATTTAATAAAACAGACTGAATGCAAATTGAGTTGAATATAAAGTAATGTTTATTATTACAATTTTTATTTCTACCCTTTTATTTTTTAAATAATAGAAAAGGTAATATGCCTTTTTCCATGAATTAAGTATTACTATTTGTCTCAAATTTTAATTTTATTGATCTCTAGAGTACCATGCAAAATACATCAAGAGAGAACAGCAGATACACTGAAGTTACTGAATTAAGTTAATACCACAAGGGTAATACTATATACCCTGGAATGTACTGTTGCTAAAAGCAAGCTGAGATTATAAACACCGCAACTACTCGTCAGATTGAAGATTCTGTTGTATTCTGTTTGAAAGCATCAATGTTTGTTATACACATGTTTACCCAGACATGATCAGACAGTACAAGTGGGGATTTACAAGTGAAGCGCTATGACAATGTAAAGTGACTTGAGGCTTTTGTGCTGATTTACATTTTGACGTTGACAAGTTACTTGTTGTTTCTTGTAATACACGGGAGACAAAGAAATACCTGATAAATTCAATACTAGTGTAGGTGGATTCTGTAAACAGAAGATTCAGTACTGTTCTGTATCAATTGTAAACTATTCTTAAGGATTGACCTCAGTTGATTTGGATCTCGGAAACGGCCCCCTTGATTTTAATGAGACTTGCAGGAGTCTTAAAACTTGCCACAATAAGGTTGCTTCATTTTTTTATAAGTGGATCTGTTCGACC
Organism: Siphlonurus alternatus; assembly: GCA_949825025.1. NCBI lineage: Eukaryota > Metazoa > Arthropoda > Insecta > Ephemeroptera > Siphlonuridae > Siphlonurus > Siphlonurus alternatus. The sequence goes on along the minus strand of OX463784.1, from coordinate 18,693,611 downwards.
AGTTTTGAGAAAATTGAGGCATAAGTTTAACATTGGCCTTATGGACGGAAACCGGAAATGGAGCTATTGTGAGAAAACCGCCCCCTTGAATTTGCTCAAACCATCAGCGATTAAGTTTTAGAGCATTCTCAATTTTTTTAAATTTATTTCATTCGATTCCGTTCGACGGAAATTTCCTACTTCCGGTTTCAACTGAGGACAATCGTTAATGATTTGTCATACAAATGAAATGACAACTGTTGATTTTATTTAAAGGTGCAAAAATTCAACAATGTATTAGATCTCAAGATTTCCTTCTATGAATATCCCTTCTTATAGTTGGCCCCAAAACCATATAATTTATATTATTTTAAGGCGAAGTAAGCATGGTCTTCATCTTTTTCATTCATTTAATTAAGTAAAATCAGCACTAACAAAGAAGGATATAATATGTGAAGTGCAACAATAGACAATAATGGTTGCATTTTTTTATTTCATAATTAGTAAATATACCTAAAATTATGCTTTTCTGAATTTTTTCAGATTTTTTGGAGTGCGAGAACTAATTTTAAAAAAATATTTAAAATCTCTGAATTAGGGTGGTACACCTGATGGGACAACCGTGACGTCATTTGTCGTGCTGTGATTGGCTATTGATGACATCACGGTTGCAGTGATTGGCTATTGATGACGTCACGGTTGTCACATCAGATGTACCACCCTAATTCAGATATTTTAAATATTTTTTAAAAATTAGTTCCCGCACTCCAAAAAATCTGAAAAAAATTCAGAAAAGCATAATTTTAGGTATATTTTCTAATTATGAAATAAAAAAATGCAACCATTATTGTCTATTAGTCGTGTCAGGCTTTATGTTATTAAATGGTCTGATTATTTATTAAATATAATTTTTAAAAATAATTAATTTAAAAATAAATGTATATATGTAAATTTATAAACGCCGTACTTAGAGAATTTTATTTAATATATTAATATATATATTTTTTTAGATTTCACATAATATTATACATAAAGTAAAAATTAAACAATTATAATTTTTATAATGTAGCTTAAATAAATTTTAAATTATATTTTGTTTTACTATTAGAATGTAATTTTTGTTTTTGTTTTGCATCAATATGAAAAAGATGAAATTTCTTTCACTAAATGCATTTAAATGCAGTATATAATAGGATAGCATCAGCTGAATTTTACGCCTCAAGAAAAAATAATATATATTTGCAAATTTAGGTTGGGTAAGAGAGGTGCCTAGTGCAGTCATTCACACATAAAAATGTTCTTCACACCTCCATCGTTCTACATGACAAAAGCAGAGGTGCTGTATCGAGGTGAACACCACGAACTTTACTCCTGCTTTGTTTGTAGGCGTTATCACGCAGTATATGGAGGCGTGATAAACCAAAACTCCCTTGATATGGCTAGAAAGAGTGTTCTTCTTACATCATGTCCCAAAAATTTAAATCTCTATCTCTATTTATTTTTTTTACAGCTGTACATATACAATAAATATAGAACTGAGTGGGGACAGTAGTAAAAGCACCAAAGGTATTACATCACTAAATGTGGCTACTATCCTATAAACTATACCAATTGAACTGCAGCAAAAGCTTGCGTTATCTTAAAATTAATTATTAGAGAGTTGTACTCCAAATAACATTGTTTAACAAAATTTGAGAAATTTTGTTCATCACAGTCTATTGGAGATGCAGCTCTAGCAAGTGAGGCAGAAGAAACTCATGCTGTTCTGAAGTGTACATGTCCAAAAAATAATTCACAATTTACAAAAAACTGAAATCAAATTTAATGATATGAATATTCATAAATTAAGAAAAAGTATAAGTCCTTTCTTATTGTTGATTTGCTTTTCATTTTTCTACATAATAATTTATATTTATTTTAATTAGTTCCAATTCAATGCCTTGATGATTACACATTGACTTGAAAGTTCATTATAAAGTTATTATTCAAAGCAACTGTCAAATTTGAAAATACTTATTTAACTTTCATAACAAAGTTCACCTTAATTGGAAGCATCGTCATTATTTTTCTCTTGTTTCAAGAAATGTTTAATATTTCCTTAGACTGATATTTCTCAATTATTGTTAATAATTAGATGCTTTTGAAACTTTTAAGTTTATTAGTTCGGTTGTCATGTAAATTCAATAAATATTATTAAATACATAGTTATAATAATTATATTTATTTTATTTTTTAATATCGACTTTAAATTTACATTCATTTATTGGGAAAAAGAGTTTAACAAGACAAAAAGATATATTATATATTGAGTGCTTTATTAACATATAAAATATTTTATAACAACAATTGCTAGGTATGCCAAGAACAATAAAATTTGCATATTGTGTTGTTAGTGTAATTATGTTGTATGGAATATTATATTATTATTACTTAGAATATACAAAATTATGGACTAATTAGGGTATACAGAGCATTAAAAATGCAAAATTCTCGACAATTATGTAAATATAACAAAGAAGATAATTAAATTTGTTTTTAAAAAATTCAAATTTATTGAGATTTTTAATTAAGAACTCCCCTTCTTAATTAACATTGCACAATTGAATTACTGAATGCAGCACTCTATTACATAATATAAATACCGGGAGTTGTGTAAGATTTTAAATAATATCAGAAACTCAATGTAATAAATTATTTTTTTCAAAAATTACTTTTATTTACAAAATTTTTTATGGTAATTGTTAAAATTTTCTTTGAATGAAAATAGCTGTGGTGGATTCAGAAAAAAAAATGCAGAAATAAGTCAAAATTTACGCGTTATATCTATATTTCAAATTTAAAAAGTTCACGTCACGATAAATTCATTTCTTTGTTAATATTTGTTTTACAGTCCACTGCATTGGTATAATTTGCATATTTTGTATATCCACCTGTCATATTTGTATATCCAAATATTATTGATGTTCTGAGCCATTACTCATGGTATAATGAGGCAGAAGACTGCTCTACTTTTTGTCAGCAATTTCAAGGTCAATGCACATCTTCGGTACAAAAACCGCTCAGTGAGGGTGGCGCCTTGATCGTCTGAGGCGCCAGGCGCTACTGAGAAATGATGAATGGACGTTACGAGAGACTTTGTGGCTCCAAGGAGAATGTACAGAGAGGTGGGTTACATTTGTAAGATTTAAATATTAATATGGGAGTAATTCAGCAAGCGTTAAGTAACGATTTAAGAAAAATATATTTAGGAAGCGTTTTTCTTATACCTGTTAAGGCGGATTCACATGGCGATTTCTAGCCTGCGACGCGAAACAAATAATACGCTCTTGCTGTAACATCCATTGGCGGCCATATTTGGCGATTAAAAAAAAGAGCATCGTAATTTAACGCGATATTCGCCGCCGCAATGGCGAATTCGCTTCCGCATAGGATTCCACAGCTTGTGTGACAAAATCGCGTCGCATCGGTCGCATCGCAGTTGTCGCCATCTGAATCTGCCTTTACCTGGGCGGATTGCTGAATAAATAACAATTTGAATTTGAATTTGAAAAATCGCTTCTTAAGAAAACGCTTCTTAAAACGCTCCTTAACGCTTGCTGAATTGCTCCCATTAATTTATCCTCAAATTCAACAAGGATACTAATTTGATTTGGATTTTATATAGTCATTTCATAATATAAATGTATTATAATATTATAAATAAATGCATAACAATAATAATTGTATATAAATAAAATTTTCTTGAAAGAAAAAAAATTGAATTCAAAATTGTATCATGTAATACAGGCCTTAGGGATATTTAATTATAAGTTCAATAATTTAATTTCTAATAAGTTTATTGCAAATCTAAATTAGTATATCCTGACAGTATTAGTTAATTTGAATATTATACCCTCTGAATTATAACATTAACTATCCACTAATATCAAGATATAACTCCCGCATAATTTGTATCTCATAGCCTTGGATCACAAAGCACTTGAATATACATAGTTTGGTGCAAGCCAGTCAGAGTTTGCTGTCTTATCTCTGACTTGAGATATTAATTATACTTGTTAGAAGGGGATAATTATACAGTCTTGTGATTCCTTAGTATTATGCACAGCTACGAGTTATAATTCAATATATCAGATTACCCCTAGTTGGAATAATATTAATAAATATATATAATACGATGTGTTAAAATTTATAAGAATCGATATGCATAATTATAATGTAATACATAATAAAAATTCCTTCATTATAAAAATTCTGTAAGATAACATGATTTCATAATGTTGGAATAATGTGAACTATATAGTTGTGAATGTATATTTACATAGAATTAATTTAGATAAGTAATTGTGGAATTATGATCATGTCTTATGATGTAATAACTGTAAGTTATCCAACAACTGAACATTTATGTATTGGATTCAATAAAAAAATCAAAAATATTTAAAGATCTTCTGCGTAAATTGATAAAACTAATATAAATTTACATGGGCAAATTTCAATCACAAATATTGTAAAAGAAATGGAAATTTGAGTTTCACAGCCATGCAGAGCATCGAAAATTCTGTCACGTTACATTAATGGAGTATTGACCTCAATTTTTTTTATTGCAGAAATGGATAGAGGGTGCAAAGTTATGCTACCCTGATTTTTTTCAGATTTTTTAGAGCCCGGGAACTATTTTTAAAAAATTATTGAAAGTTATTTTTGTGACGTCACGAGACGCCGCTCCTTAAGAAAAAGATAGGACTTGCCGCCGCGTGACGTCACAAAAAGGACTTTCAATGATTTTTTAAAAATACTTCCCGGGTTCTAAAAAATCTGAAAAAAATCAGGGTAGCATAACTTTGCACGCTCTATCCATTTCAGCAATAAAAAAAATTGAGGACAATACTCCAATGGCGTAGTCATGAGCCCCTGAATTATAGTCACGGCACTGCACGGTAATTATATATTGATGTGGGCACTATTTCTTCAAAATTTTTTATGACCCCATCCCCCTTAATATTTTCCTTACTACAAATTTTCATTTCCCTTTTTTATATATATAAAATCTACATTGCTCATGGCAATATTATTACATTTAATTAAAATAAACTAACATCATTACACAAACATATAAGAGTGAACAGTGTAGAATTCAGCATTATAAATACCTATATGCATGAATATACATTGCTGTTAATTTGATTGATTTATTAGAGACAAAAAACTCTCATGCAGATAAATAAATTATTGTGAGTAGAGATAAACGTGTCGGACATTGACGTTTGTGCACAAAGAGACGATAAGTGACAAAAACAGACCGCTTGCGGTGATGTGTGCATTGATGAATAATCTGCTGGTTTGATTACATCTAATTAATATGCATATTCACACAATCGACATGTCATTATCAAACACAATAAAAAAAATATGTGCATGTATTTAATGCTTTTTTTTTCCATGTATATTATGTTATAGCATCCAATATATTTACTATCTATGTACTATATATTTTTTTTTGTAAAATACATAAAGTTATACATGAATTTTTTTGTTTATTAAAATATAAAAATGTAATTTAAAATACTTAACTTTATCGACGTCATTATTGAACAGAATAATAAATATGAAAGTAATCAATGTTTTTTTGTCATTTGCATGTTATAGAAAGCAAATTAATGTATGCAAGTAAAATATAGCGCTTCAGTTTTATTAAAAAAATACAAAAATGTAATTTAAAATACTTTATTATATAATATTTATGTATGTTAAAAATACAATTAAAATAAACATTTTGTTATTGTTTGTTTTTTTAACTGTTGTTTTCACACCTTTATCATCAGTGTCCCCTTTTTTTTTCATTAAAATGTTTTTATTTCAATTTATTTTCTTTCCCCTGTTGGGCATATAAACATGTTTTATCGCAGTAACAATTTTACGATCTCCATCAACATTTTGTAACCCTAATATTATTACATTGGGTCTTTCTAAAAAGGGGAGGGGGACATATACCTAGTTAAAGGCACAAGGCTTATGTGTGTTTTTTTAGCCATTTTAATAATACCAAGTAAAAAGGCTATTGTATAGAACAGGGGAGAATTCAAAAATACTAGTTATCCTTTCTTCTGAGTATAGGCATTATCGTTACGTGGAGTTCAAAGAGTGAATTGATTATTGCAAATTTTATTTATTTATCCTGGCATATTTGCCATATTTTTACAAAGGAACCCATGGATATCTTAAGTTATAGTCAGTATCACAACATGATCGTTATAAACCCAAGCCCACATAATCATATTTCGAAAATTGATGTTTCTATAATATTTCCTATAATTACCTGACCTATGTATACTCCTTGCCTCTGAAAAGTTCCCTTCTGCAGCCTTTTTAATCACCATGCCCTGTGTTATTTTTACGGGACATGGTGATTAACAAGGTCGCAAAGAGAAATTTTCAGAGGTGACGACTATATAAATATAGTGAATTATTTGACTCAAAATATTGAAAGTTAAGTGCCTGATATACATAATACATAATATATAAATAAAAATTAGATGCATATATAACATCAAGGAAATGCAGAAGTTTAATATCCCTGCTAGTAAATAGGATCATACAGTACTCTATTTGAGCAGGAAATGTGATTTTGAATATATTTTATAAAATATAAAGCGGGTGTCATTAAAGCATGGAAATTACCTTTTTTGTAAAAATGCATTTTCATGCATCAAACTGTATGCGATGCAACCTAATTTTGCAGCTAAAAATCAATTTTTATAAATTTTTAAGCAGCTTACACTAGATTGCACTTTGGATGCATGTTGTAAATAAATTGCTTTAGGAAAAAATTGTTTTTTAACTATGCATGAAGAGCATGTGAATGAATTATAACATGCAATTCTTCAGGCATATGGAAACATTGCATGCATATTACGTACTGGTATGATTTTAATATTTTTAGGCTGTGTGATTTTTTTGATAATACAGATTTTTCTGCATATTTTAAGTTTGAAGACTCTTTATATTAAATAACATATATAATAATTTAATAATATTAGCATTGCAGTCAAATTAAAAAAATGTATTGAAGTTAATTAAATAAATTATTTTTACATTCAAATTTAGCCAAACTTTTATCATTATATTTATAAAACACAATGTTTTTTTTTATTGTTTATAATATCTCATGTACGTAACTATGAATACATATTATTAACGATCTGATAATAAAACGAAATTGTTATAGAACCCACGACAATTTTGTTTTATCAACTTTCAGATAATGTCAGACAAGTTGTACTAACTTTAGCTAACAAAAACTATTACATTAACTTGAAGTGGCTGAAGAGTAAGATATCAAATAAATGTCATATCCACAATGACTCAAAACTTAATAACAATTAATGTAACTAAAGCTTTTACTTCGATTTTTAATGCATTATCTTTATGGGTGTACGTTTATTTTGTAACTTTTTATAATAATATATCAGTATTAAATAACATCATATCTTGCTGAAAAATTCAAAGAGCAGCGCCTGCTTCATTAAGTGACACTTTTAAGTATTTTTACTTTTTTATTAAAAATAAATTTTGAAACACTCCACATCAAAGTGCATGATAATGTATTTCTTTAAAAAAAGAAATAATTTAAAAATTACATGACAAAATTTGGATTTTAAACTGTAATGATCTAATTATATTTATATTACAAACAAAATGCATACATTTTTAAATTTTTCATACATTACATTATTATTCTAATCAATAAATTCTATAAATAAAAAAAAAAAATAGCACTTTTACATGACGATGTTTGATACGAATCACTTCATGATGAATAACGTTAAATGCTCATCAGATCGATAATAAAACCTTCATGTAATCACAATGTAGCATGGTCAAGATCTAAAACAACGACAAATGAAGCCACTTGCAAGTGTCAGCGAGAGTGCTGTGGTCAGTGAGATTTTGTCGAAGCTTAAAGCTGATGAGGAGAGAAGCTTCGTCGTTGATTACAGACACTTTGTCACTTGGGAATATCCCCGAGGATACGTCCTAGTAATGGACTTGCTTGTGCACTACTCTTTGTGTCATTCTGTTAACAGTACGAATTTAATTAAATTTTAACAAAAAATTTATAAAGTTATAATATATAATGTTTAATATACTTGTATTTGTTTTAAAAAAAGCAATATTATAATCAACATTGCGTGTTAAAAATAGCGTACATTTCTTTCCTTGGAAAATTTCCTTGGCCAATTTATTGATAAAAAAGTATAACGGTGATATTGTCATAATAATAATTGTTTATATTTTTAAATACTGTATATTAATGATGTTCATTTTTGATAAAAACTCATTATAGAATGATATTAATAAACTGTTCCTCAATAACTCTTTAAAACTGCATGTGATTGACGCACTTAAAAATTATTAAACTATAGGAATTACGCTATCTTATTATGCAATTTTAATTCAATTTTTATCTGTAATTACTTCAAATAGAAATTTTTTTCTCCAAAGCACAGAAAAAACATTTTAGTCTTCTATTTCTTTCTATTATTTACATGCGCAACATGATATTATTAGATTACGTGGTGTAAAATGCTATAAAGGTGATAGTAACGCAAGATTGAAGTAATAATTAATTTTGTCGGATCACTTTAAATTCTCTACACTGTAAGAATTTTTCAGTATCTCTTTATATTACACTTTAAGTTAAGGAATGTTAACGATACTTTACTTTCATGAAACAATAGAGACAATAATACAACACTAGTTTTGTGCAGATGAATTGACACTTACTTTTAAAGTTGCGTATACGTACGTATACACCTCTGGAATACATGAACTTTACTTGGACCTTTTTAGAGCTACAATATTAGACAGAGAGCTGTAGATTTGCAATTTTGGGAGATAAAAAAAGAGCATCCATATCATAAGTGTTTTGGTTTACCAAGCCTCCATAAACTGCGTGGTTACGCCTACAAATAGAGCAAAGAAAAGGTCACAGTGTCCAGAAGTTTACATATTATATGCTGATGTATAAAATCAACCGTAGTCACTGAAAAAAGCACAGATAATTCAGTAGCTCGCATATGCATAAACGTAAACAACGTAGAGTATCAAGTTCATATGCCCTAATATAAGGCCAATCTCTAAATGCTCCTTTCCAGCGACCACTCTCGATATTTTATTATAAAGGATATTAAGACAAGTTTTCTTCATAAATTATTCTTATAATGTTTATATTTGTATTGTGTGTAACTCTTTCTATCAACGAAATAATTTTACAGTGTATACATCTTTAAACTAGTTTTGGCATATATTAACTTTATTACAAGAGAATTCCATTGTAAACTTTGTAATACTACTACAGCAAAGACCATATAGAGTCTAAGTTAACTATGTTGAAGTCCAAGCAACCCCTTTGGCTACTAATGAAGGGTCAAGCCTAGAGAATTGTTTCGGAAGTATTATATGGAGCTTCCTTCTCTCTGGCATAATTTCTCCTTTCTCTCTGTCCAGAACAATTCAGGTCACTGCAGGGGGTAGCCAATTCAATTACAGGGTGGCAAGCAATTACTAGCAGCCCCCTTACGATTTACACACCGTATAATACTGTGAGAAATCGTTACCAAAAAAGGGATACTACCAATTTGATAGCAGTTAATTTAGCACCTCTACAGAATTTAAAAATGTATTTTAAGTGAAAAATATATTATTCGTTTCTTTTTATTTTAGAGTATCATGCAGATCTAATTAAATGGCAGTTCTAATAATTAATTCATGATTTAATATATAAAATTTGTACTTTTATCCGTTTAATGTTAATCTGATTTCAGGTAAAATTTCTAAACGTACAAATTCTGTATGGACGTTCTTTTTAATATGGGGTAGTTATAAAGGGTGATGGGCTGATTGACACCTCTAATTCAAATAGTGAAAAAGATTCAGAGTCGCCTATACTTCTCTAATTTCAAGAAAGACACTAGAATGTAAGGTGTATAGTAAGCGATTTCGATTTTTTCTCACGATTGGAATTAGAAAAGTGAAAATTCAGTCAGTGCTCTTCACTTTCTACAATTAAAATTAACTCTATGGTACTACCTCATATTCGAGTGTCTCTAGAATTTGTCAATGAAATCAGCAATCAATGAATTGTTATAACTATTTTTTTTCTCTGTAAATAAAAAAAAAAAATCAAATAAAATATTTATTTTGTATTATTGAAAACAGTTTCTTGAATTCAATCTGTATCAAGCTGATCTAAATATTAAAGAGTTGGAGTGAAAGTTAAAATATTCAGAAAAAAAACATGACTAAAATTTAACGTAACATTTTGTTAAGAAATGTATTTATATAACAAAGGCTTCATTTTCAACACCCCTTATATGTTGAAATGCCAATCATATCAACCCTCCAGCACTCACAGAGAAAGTTAAATATAATTTTATTATTTGCTATTTCAATTTACAATGAAACCTCAGAAATATTATTATAAATAATGAAAGAAAAATATACATAACAATATTGAATTTCTTTATATATTCTTTTGTAACAAAGCATAAAGGAAAAAGAAATCTTTATTGTTAAAGAAGAAGGAAAAAAAAAAACTTTCGAAAAAGAAACTAGCAAAGGAATAGAAATGTTTAGATTTCAAGGAGCAAGAGCCAAGATATACAAAATAAGGATAAATATTTTTAATGAAAATGTTGGTTGAGAAAGGGGGAAAAAATATTGAAAAAAAAATATACTTGAAGATTAAAAAATCCTGTAGAGCGTTTTATGCGAAAATATAAGGGATAGAAATGAAAATAAGAGGTAAAGACTGCAGTAGAATTAAAAACAGTAGGGATCGCGATGCATTAATAATCGCTTACGCTCATAATCTGATTCCAGGTAACTCAGGATTTTATAGAATTGTCGCTACTTATCAAAGAACTCATACACATGCTGCATCCGGAGGTGATTGACCGTGAGGTGATTGACCTTGAACTACCTTCCACCCTGACATATTTAAATACTGGGATAGATACTTAGTCGACCAGTTTAGTACTTCACAAAATCTTAAAGTTGTACCAAAGTCAATACTTTTTTTTAAATGTTCGGGCAGCTAAGAATTATTCTGATATTATAACCCTGTGGCTCTTACGATACCTAGTTATTTAACAATTAATTATTTAGTTTGAAAAGTGAGTTCAAAAGCCGTTGGTTGGTTCAAGTCAGTGCGCTCCCACAGTAGCCGCTGATACGACGAGAATCTCCCGCGAATAATGAGAATTTTTAAAGTTACATTAACACCGATTTAGCCCACATTTATTATTAGTGGGAGGTGTGGCGCAGTGCGCTTGACCGGGTCTCGTCAGATCACCGAAGTCAAGCAACGCCGCGCGTGGTTAGTAGTTGGATGGGTGACCATTTTCAACAAAAACCACGTTTCCCACCCAGGGGTAAAACGTTGCGCTTTTCCACTAACAGTAAGTGGTTCCCCTGGCTTTGGACCATTGCACTTCCGGTTCATTGACAAAAGCTGTAGCGTCCATCCTGGCTGAGGTTTCCACGTTTCCCTCAGCCGCAGGCAAATGCCGAGATGGATTTGCAAGGCCGTGGCCGCCCCCGTTCCAGAAGAGCCCGCGAAATGCTCAAGTTAGGGTTTCGGAAGGTTCGGGGTTTCAAAGTAGTATGTAATTAGTAAATAGAAGTACCCAATAGGGTTTAATAAAAAAAAATAAAAAAAAAAAAAAAAAAAATATTAGTATTATTACCATGTATAGCTCCTGATTTTGTGCCAACTATCAACTTAACCCGGGATAGAAATCTAGGATTAAGTAAATACCCCTCATTAATATAGCGTATACTATAGTTTAATATCTTTAGGAAGTAGCTTAATACATAGTAAGGCAATCAAATCACTTTCTGGTATTATCTTGCACTTGCTATACTTTTCACAATTATAACAAATTAATTGAATGCTACACAAATAAGCCATATCATGTACGTTACAATGATCAAATATACAGCAACCATGCATACAATTAACCCCTATACAGTACCATCTGATTTGACTGACAAAATTATTAGTGCATACATCATCTGCACCTTTCACTGAATGTACTGAGTCATGTAATTGAATTGTAACGAGTCTGACGGAAGATTTAGCTATTGTTATACCAATCAACAAGATAATTTCATGCTCAAATTATTGTAATTTGTATCCGCATCCATGTAATTGCAACAATTGTTATTATCGTCATTTAAAAATTGGAATACATAAAAAAAATCACAATTTTTAAGATTTTCTTGTGTTTCTGGATAGTAGAGTATTGACCTCAAAATTTTTTATTGCAGAAATGGATAGAGCGTGCAAAGTTATGCTACCCTGATTTTTTTCAGATTTTTTAGAGCCCGGGAACTATTTTTAAAAAATGATTGAAGTTTTTTTTTGTGACGTCATGAGACGCCGCTCCCTAAGAAAAAGATAGGACTTGCCGCCGCGTAACGTCACAAAAAGAATTTTCAATAATTTTTTAAAAATAGTTCCCGGGCTCTAAAAAATCTGAAAAAAATCAGGGTAGCATAACTTTGCACGCTCTATCCATTTCTGCAATAAAAAATTTTGAGGTCAATACTCTATTTGGAGCAATTTCGTTAAAGCAGCATGCTAACAAAATATCAAGTCCGTGTATGTAGATCCTCCCTTAGCATAAATATTTAGGCACCCAAGCTAATATGATTATAACCTATATGTGAACAATTTATTACAAGCATGATGCGTGGTTAGAAACCGTCAATTACTGTTGAGTGGGGTTATTTTGTGGCATTTCAGATAATGTAATATGATTTTTACTTGACATTGTAAGAAAATGTAAAAATTGCCATTTTTTTCAATTGTATTATTTATTAAATTATTGTAAATAAATAAAAAGCAATGTGTTCTATTTTTTTTAATTAAAACTAATTTTTAAATATTAAAATATTTTTCTTTTCTAATGTGCATATGTTAATAATGGCGAATAAAATAATTTGAATTCCTCATTTATGAAAATGTCATTCAAATTATAAAATATGACTATATTATTGGATTTTATAACAGTATAAAATATCTGTAAAATTATTAATTAAAGTAACCTAATCGCAAATTATCCATTACACAAAAATAGCAGTAGCGAAAAATGTAACAGAAATCTGTAATTATATACCCCAATATTTTAGTAAACTTAAAAAAACTATTTTACATTGAAGAACAGATTTAATCTAAAATTTTCCTTCATTAAAAATAAAACGATGCTTCATGTTAACACTGGCAATCCAACATTATAAGAACACTTGACGCAATTTTACTACAGACAATTTTAAAACACTATAAATGCCTAACGATGCCCTGAGAGTATGAAGTTTCTATATTAATTCCACCAGTGTTCAAATGCTGTATTTATGAAGCCCGAGGCTGTCCCCACTTGAACGCGAGTGGTAGCAACACCAAACGGTGACAGGATCACCATTAGAGAGCACTGTCTTGGGGCTACGTAGCTGGCACTTCATCGTAGTTCTCAAAACAGCTGGGAGATACGTTTAATTGATTTTTATAATAGCTGGAGTATATTTTTAAAAAAAATTAATATTAGTATGAAATCGGTTGAAATTCATATATGTTAAAGAACTGATTAATATTGCTATTCATAATTCGTAATAATTTATTGCTTTTCCATTGTACAAACAATATAAACATGTCAGATACATATTAATCACAGACAATTTGAAATTACGTCTACGTATATCCCTGAATAAAAACTCAAAAAAAAACAAACAAACATGGAACATTGTTATCATCCAAGATCATATTATGATCCAGCTGTTAACATTATTTTAATTATAATCAACTGATATTGCACTGGGGTGGCAATTCCTTATAGTCAGAATGTAAGACAATATAGTTTTATAGTTATACATGTATTTGTTAAAGTTAAACGATATTAACCTTTATATTAAACGATATCATAACTTGCAGATTAAGTTAAAGGAAAGAATCTAATCAAATGTACAGCTACGTTCAAAAAGACTGGAACACTCAGCGTGCTCATGCTCACATGAGCTCCAACAAACTATCAAGCAAATGAGCTGATGGTGCTCACTCTCATATCATGCATGTTAAGTGTTCCAGTATTTTATTAAATAAATTTTTCGGTATATTATTTTTTTTTTTGTCTTGTGTTGTATTCATTACAGCTGGTATCAGTTAAGGTGAAAACAGCCGGCCACTCTACGTGTTCTGATTAGTCGGAAGTTTGGAGATGCCAAGCTCGGTGCTAAGGTGCTATTAAGCGCACAAATAATTGTGTTCGTCAATTATTTTAAACGCGAAATTAAAAAATTGCATTGAAATCGTGTGCTAAGGCAATCAGCTAGTCGAAAAAAAAACACGATCGGAAACATTTGCACTATCATAACAAAAACGATATGCCCTCCATCCTCAAATGACGCGACTTCTTTCCTTATATCACCTTTAATATTATATAATATTATATAATATATATAATTATATATATATATATATATATATATATATATATATATATATATATATAATTATATAATATAATATATTATATTATATAAGCTCTCGATGCCAATCATATATGTATTTTGAATCCATACAATGGGAATCCGTATGAAATATATTAAATTTCTCTCGAAACTTTAAGTTTGCATATTTATACGTCTCTGATTTCCAGCAAATAAAATAGAGTAAATTTTCATCCAAGGTGTACAAATAAGTTATGCTTTGTTGCTATAAGCTTTGTTAGGTTTCATCGTTTTACCAGATGACTACCAAATTAGCTTATATGAGAATTGTGTGTACCATTTTACTTGCTTTACATTACGTGCCGAAACAAAGCAAAGAGAGGATATATATATTGTCAACACGAATAGAACAATTTAGATAAACAAATTACGTTAGTGTCAACTCGTATCAGACAATAAAACGAAACCATGTAAAAATAAAACGATTTGACTTGTATTTTATTCCGATCATGTATATAGATCGGAAACAAAAAAATGTGACGCTAGAATCGAGATGAGATTCGTTTTTTTTTATTTTCGATTGACATCATTTGTAATTTAATATAAATTTCTTACAAATTCATGTCAAGAATTTAGAACAAATATATATTAAGCAAAACATAATAAGAAAAATCACTCTATGAAGATAAAGGAAGTAAGGGAGTTTGCTTCCAAGATTCAACCATAATATAACACTGTGCCCCTGGGGACAACATGAACTTTCTTGCCTCATTTGCTGCATGGCGCTGCATCTCTAAAAGACAAAGAGATGCAGATTTGCAATTATTTTGATCGAGGCAAGAAAAACACCTAGTCTAGTCACAATAAAAAGATGCCTATAAACAACAGGTGCGGTAAAGTTCGTAGTTTCCGAGCCATACATTATAAAATAAAGTGCCTCCTGACCAAAGCAAAACAGTTTTTCACTGTGTAACTTCTATTAAATATAAAATAAAAAAATTAACTCTCGATTTTAGTTCATTGCATATACATCAATATTTACCTCACCCTCACAAAGTTAAATAAAGTTTATTTGCTATCTTCTAAATATCTTTTTATTAATTTTTTTTTATGCATTTAAAGTTATTAATTATTAATGAAATGTCTAGACTAGTTTTTGTTCTGTTTACAATTTGCTTGCTTCCATTTAAATTAAAAATATCAATGATGGGTAATTCTATATAGTAACTGTATCATGATTATTGAATATAATTTCATTAAAATTTTTGGTACATGTAAATTTTCAAATTTATTTTAATTGTTTTCCAGCAAAAAGTAGCAAAAGATTATATAATAAAATTATCAAACTTATATTTTTATAATTTATATTATTTTAGTAATATCATAAACATTACATAATTTATTTAATATCGTTACCTCAGATGGAAATTTTAATTACAACTATAATGGACAACCTTTATGATTTTTTTTAATGCACCTCGAGTTCTATATTATCATATTTTGTGCTGCAAAACACTGTGACATATTAGTAGTCTTGCCAATATCACACACGCTCATAGAGAAAAACGTTGTATGACTTATATGCCATCATCTCGGCATATTTCCCCTAGATTTGGAGGGTGTTAGCTGGTTCAAAAAAAAATCTGAAGAAATGACAATACTCGAGATCATTATCCAAATTTGCAAAAAAATAATCGTTACAATAAAAACCATAGAAATCCATGATACTGAAGATGTCATTGTCTCTGCTACAAATAATGAAAGTATGTTCCTTAAGTTGAACAAGTTTCGTCTCATTATGCCGAGTTTTGATAGGAGTTTGGACACATAATATCAGCAGGAAGCAAAAATAGCATTGAGTGACGAAAGACAAAATAAGTAATGATTTATAAATATGTATATTAATTATGCTGTAAATGTTGAAAAATATACTTTATATTAAAATTTGCTTTTTTTTTTGCGATTTAGGATGGTACTGAATAAAAAAAATCCACATCAAATTTTTCGTTGATACCATCAAGCAGTTTTTTTTTAATAATAAAATTTTACCAGGCAATAAAAAATATTATGTAAAAAGGTTTGGTTTAAAAACTTGTCATCTACACGCGTTAATCATTTTTGAATATTATTAAAAAACACAATTTCCTCTTTCAGTTTGCTTACAAACAAAAGCAAAACAAAAAAGCAACAGGAATTTCAGTAAACACTAGTTTGTGTTATTTTTAACTTTTGTTTTTTTTTCAATATAATATCAAAACACCATTTGAATGTAACATTTTTTTTTTATTAATTTTTTATTTGAAGCATCAAATATTAATTTACGTATACTAATAACATTATGTTTCCTATTCATGAGTTTGAAAAATATTCAAATTCAAATATTTGTTTTTCTTCTTTCTAAGTAGCAACATATGAAATAAAAACTATTACTTTCTGCCAAGAATGCAATATCAGGTATTTAATATTAAAATTAAGATAACATGAACTGCAATAACTCACCTAAGTTATCTGTAGCCTGCGAAGATATAACAATAATACTAAAGGCAACCAGCATCCACAAGTTGCAATTAATGCACATTGTCACTAGCTTCATATCATCAATATTATACAAGCTTTACGTTTCAAATATCCCAACAAATATTAACAATAAAACTGACACTTTCTAATTTCTGTATTAGGAAGCCTCACTTGATAACACTATCAGCCTATTTACAGCAGTATAATAGTACAAGTAAAACTGACATTTAATTTAAATGGAATCGTATTGAATTGAAACTCAATAAACCCACATGTCAAGATTTACACGTGTATGACACGTGTTGTTTTGCCAAGCGCTGAGACACTACTGAAGTCACGTGACCCAGGGAGTTTGTCTCCACTATTTGAAGAGCAGGCGCAGTGGAGTGGATATCATAATCAGAATACATGATGATATCATAATGAAGATTTATTGAGTCTATGCTTTACGTCAATCTTTATAAAAAGGAGTATGACAATAAATTCTTATTTAAAAGCCTGGGTATTATAGTACTTGGACAGTTATAAATGTTGTAGTATATAATGCATTTTTCAATAGGAAGTAAAAAAATGTAGAATCAAATCGTTACGTTGCATGTTTAACAGTACACATATATATTGAAAGATACTTTTCAGATAGGTTTAATGTAAAATAGGGTAAATAATAAAAATATATAATATTATTAAGAGTATATAGGTAAAAATTATCCGACTATTTCAAAATCGAGCTGATTATTGGAACGAAAGACTTTAATCCTATATATTCCTTGAGCTTTAATATAAGGTTTTACACAAACATCATCTAAAAAAAGAAATAGAAATTATGGTTCTCCTTTCTTCTTATACGTTATCTATTTTATTGCAGATATTCCAGCTGGATTTAAATACTTATTTGAATAATAATTATGCACCTGGCTAGATAGTTGCTGCGTTTCTAGAGGTAGTGGGAAAGCATGAGAAAGTGCCTTTTAAAAGGTTTTGAATTGATTTTATACCCCACCCCTATAGCATAGCATCCCTTATTAAAAGAGATGCTATGCGTAACTCCACGTTGTGTTTTGTTCTGTGTATAGGACTGTGTTAGTATCACCTGCCAACTGTTATATTATGTAACATGAGGAAAATATAATAAATAAATAAAAACTCAACCCCTTTTAAAAACTGAGAAATTGAAAAACAATTTAAATATAAATTAATTAGTAACGAAGAGTATAATTTTATTATATTATGGTATAGTCATGGATTAAATAATATTGAATTAATATTTTAGTTTTGCATGGCAAAAGGCTTATTACAAATTAACATATCTATAAAATATACATCTAATATTTTAATTTTTAATGCTTTCATCCGATTCGTGAATTTTAATATTATACAAATTTTGGTAATATAAAAGCTTTCATTATTATAATCCCCGTATTAAAGGCTCCACATTTTAATGCAGCACTCTGGGCATATTTGGGTTCATTAATAAAAATGTGGCTCACCGCAGCTTAGCCCCAGAATTTCATGACACGACCGAGCGGTGAACTAACCTCCCTGGGGAATAAGCCACACTTAAATAAGCGTCAACCCAGCTGTTAAATCTTAGTCATACAATTTTCAGGATTAGAGTGAAAAAATGCGGACAGTTCTATAGGCAATTCTTTCTCACAATCACAGTTAATTTGGAGTTCCCACCTATTTCCCACTATATAAATAAAATTAATTAACGTAAAGTTCTTATTATGTAGCTATAATTGTAACATTCTATCCTTACGATTAGCACGATTATCATGCCAACAATGCAGGCTATTGCGACAATTCACGAGAGTTTAAATTGTTTAAATAGAATTAAAATGCATTTTTAAATCTTGACTAAATATTATAATGTGACAAATATTACTTCATATATATATCATGTTTTTTTAATTATTTTTTAGATTAGACCAAAATATAATATTGAACTATTTTTTTATATAAATGGATTGTGAGTGAATACTCCCATTAATTAATTAATAGGTAAATTTCTTTGATGTACTAACTTAGTATTATATTATGAAGACCTTTGCTAACAGACGAGGGAGTTTTTCATTTTTATTTTGAATTTTTTTTTTACAAAAATGCGTGATATCGCAAGAAAGACAGGAGGTACTAAATTTCTTCAAATTTTAATGTATTTTTTCATATCAAAGAGACGATTATAAAATTGAAGGGAAATTTCCTTTCGAAAATGTCAATTTATTGAATAACTATAAAATGATTCATTAATAAATATGAATACATTATTTTGTATTTAAAATATTTAAATTCTTAAATTTATTGTGTTATTAAAAATTTAATACATAATTAAAATATTATTTTAAATACTTTGTTTTAAAACAAACAAAAAGAGCAATAATATTTCAAAATTACTCACGTAAATACTAAGTGATAGTAACCATTGCGTTGTGCTCACCTGTAACAAAAGAAAATACACATTTCATATTATATTCATCAATTTAAATATTAATAACTTCTAAAGAGAAAAATGTTTATATGCTTGCGATAGCAGAAACAAATTGCAACTAAAACCAATATGCAATTTATTTTTAGGTGTAAGGAGCACTCAATATTCAACTCACAGAACTTCAAAACAGTGTTGTGAGAAATATCATAACACTTCACTTTTACCACATATAGCACTTTCACCAAACTGTATAGAACCTAATCATATTCAAAAGTATAGGAAAAAACAAATATTCAGTACACCTAGAGAACGTTGGCCTCTAACAACTTGTAAGACAGAACTTGTAAGTGATTTACTTGCGCTGAATCATCAATAAACACATAGATAATGGCTCGCAATTTACGAAGAAAGCTAATCAGGTTTCTATTCTAACTTACCACGGCTAGTCTCATTAAAATAGGCTGCCGTTAAGCCGGTATTACACGATAAAATTGTTCTAACTATTGAATACAAATTTTCCTTTCTAGAAAATGTCATCTCCATACAAACAAATGGAGTTCAAATTTTCTTGAAAGGAAAAATTGAATTCAATAGTTAGAAAAATTGTATCGTGTAATACCGGCTTTAGCCAGCGTTAGTGACAACACTACCTATCTTCCTTCGAGAGTTATGCCCATTATATTATAATATTCATATTTCAAGTTCAATTATATAATGAGTTCTTGATGACCGCAAAGCAGAGACCAGTAGCAAAATTTTAACAGCATTTGTGCTAGCGTTTTTGCTACCAGGGATGTAGCACACATTCAGTTCACAATCATGCATATTTATATAATAAAAATAACCTTACGTATTCAGCTGCAGAAAGTATAATATAGAGAGGTTAACCTTTTGCCTAGAATGATCTTGTGACATTGCGTATTCGAGTCTTTTGTATAGTAAGACTTTCTTGATATTTTATATTCAAGTGAGCACGTACATTTCTCGATTGTACAGAGAGAAGAAAAACCAATCTAACTTTCATGATCTTTGTAAACATTGCTTCTATTATTCTTCAAATATAAAAAAAAAAAAAAATGTTGACGAAATAATATATAAAAAAATTCAAGCGGAAATGTAATTTAATTAAATTCATTTCCGGACTTGTTCAAAAATTGTATCAACCAATCAGAATTTCTAATTTTTTTATTTAATAAGCTGATATAATTTGTACTCAATCATATTAGTTATATTTCCATTATGGACACAGTTTTATTTTTAAACTCACGCCAGCTCTTTTTAAAACAAAATATTGTATTTTAATAGACAATAATGGATGCATTTTTTTATTTTATAGAAAATATACATAAATCATGCTTTTCTGATTTTTTCCAGATTTTTTGGAGCTCACGAACTAATTTTAAAAATATATTTAAAATATCTGAATTAGGGTTTAGGGTGATACTACCTGATTGGACAAGCATGACGTCATCAATAGCCAATCACAGCGCGAGAAAATAATGTCACGGTTATCCCATCAGGTAGTACTGTACCACCCTAATCAAGATATTTTACATATATATTTTTTAAATTAGTTCCCGCACTCCAAAAAAATCTGTAAAAATTCAGAAGAGCATAATTTTATGTATATTTTCTAATTATAAAATTGAATATACAACCATTACTGTCTATTTTTTAGGTTTAAAAGAATAAAAGTGCCATGCAGATGGTTATGTAGTTTTTCCAGAGACTACACTGAAATACCCGAAAGGAAATGTTTTTTTTTAATGTATTAAACTTGAAAACTCCCTCTCTATATTTAAGTTAAACTGATTGATCCAGAAATTTAATTTGTGGGCTTTCCGAGATGAATCTTTATAAGTTTAGACTTTTATACATAAAAAAATTGTAGTGGATAGATAAAAATAAGATAGGAAACATATTTTCTCTATATGTAACACACGGAAATACATAAATATTATATCATAAATCAAGTTGTTTGTCCAGAAAAATGTTTCGCTATACATTTATACTAAGGGTGAAGAGAGAGATCAATATTTTTATATGATTTATTATTTGCTACAGTTACATTTTACCGCAGAAATTATATATACAAAATCCTTTTAACGATGCATTCATATGATATTATAAATACACAGGCTGCATGGGGGAGTTAAATTCAGAATTTGAATAATTATATGTGATTTTAATTATTATTTACTTGAAAATTATATAGAATAGAAATATGTGCTATATAATGTGACAATGCTTTCGATTACTTTTGATTGCAGATTTTGACAGTGCAGTGCTATCATAAATATATAACTTAAAATAACTGCGAGCAAATGTACACACATAACATGACGCCATATCCCTTTACGGGTTAAGCCAGCAGCATTATTACCTCGGCCGTCTACAAATTGCCCTCCAAAGCACTCGATTCTTGCATACTCCACTTGCTTCAGAAATACTCGTCTCATAACTCATAACACTCTTTTGCCTTCTGCACTCTCTATTACACCCCGTACTTTTAACACTTCTGTTCTTCAAATGCAAATGTGATTTCAAATATTCTGAATTAATTTTGATGTATTATAGTCTCTAATAGGGAGTTTGTAATTTATAATAAGAATTTTTTTTTAATTTTTAATCAAACCCTATTGGGTACTTCTATTTACTAATTACATACTACTTTGAAACCCCGAACCTTCCGAAACCCTAACTTGAGCGTTTCGCGGGCTCTTTCGGAACGGGGGCGGCCACGGCCTTGCAAATCCATCCCGGCATTTGCCTGCGGCTGAGGGAAACGTGGAAACCTCAGCCAGGATGGACGTTACAGCTTTTGTCAATGAACCGGAAGTGCAATGGTCCAAAGCCAGGGGAACCACATAGTGGAAAAGCGCAACGATTTACCCCTGGGTGGGAAACGTGGTTTTTGTTGAAAATGGTCACCCATCCAACTACTAACCACGCGCGGCGTTGCTTGACTTCGGTGATCTGACGAGACCCGGTCAAGCGCACTGCGCCACACCTCCCAATAATAATTAATAATAATAAGAATAATAATAATAAGAATTAAGGACCGGATCCTCTTACTTTTAAAGGGGATCGGGATGCTATTTATGAAAGCATCTTCAACTACAGAACACCCTTTTCAAAATTCACGCTGATTGGCTTGAAAATTAATCACTGCGCCAACTGGTGACAGTATTTGGCACTAAAGCTCCCAGCTGGCAGATGACAAAATAAAAAAGTAAACAAACGCGTTTTTATGTTTTTGTCAACTTAACTGCAATATATTAATTAATTATCATTTCAAATTGAATTCAAACGAACCATACACATTTTTAAATAAATATAATAAAAAAAAGAAGTAAGTATAGTGTAAGTACATACTTATAAGTTTTAAGTGCGTTTAATGTTTTTACAATCAAAAGTGCAAGAACTTTTTTACTATCAATATATTAAGTATGCATATGTCATTGAAACAATACATGATACATATTATAATTAGGAAGATTAATTAAGGTTTAGCTATATACAATCTTATTAATTATTGTACATCTTGTAGCCACGTTTTTATTTGTTATGCGTGGTATGTAAAAATTATTACATCAGCACTCATTACAAATCTTGCTCTCATTTCATTTCACATATAGATTAATTATACACGTATATGATGTTATGTTTATTATAGAATCTTATGTTTGTTACAGTATGCATATTATATAACTTTACTGTAGCTCTAGCTGCATGCAGTACGTAATGAATTTCTTAAATGAAAACTTTATTAAAGGAACTGTGGTATAAAATAGATTTTTATTCCGTAACATGTCGTCTAAATATAGTATATATCTCCATTATTATTAATATAATTATATTGTTCTGGGATATAAGCTCTGTTCGTAAATACACAAAATCATAATAAAAAATAATTTACTATATTTAGACGACAGTTACAAAATAAAAATCTATTTTACGCCACAGTTCCTTTAATTAAGTTTTCATTTAAGAAATTCATTACGTACTGCATGCAGCTAGAGCTACAGTAAAGTTAAATACTGTAACAAACATAAGATTCTATAATTAACATAACATCATATACGTGTATAATTAATCTATGTGAAATGAAATGAGCAAGATTTGTAATGAGTGCTGATATAATAATTTTTAATATGGTATATATATATATATATATATGTAGTATGTATATATTTAAATTTTTACATACCACGAATAAGAAATAAAATCGTGGCTTCAAGATGTACGTACAATAATAATTAATCAATAAGATTATATATAGCTATAAACCTTAATTAATCTTCGTAATTATAATATGTATCGTGTATTGTTTCAATGACATATATATATATATATATATATATATATATATATATATATATATATATATATATATATGTTAGCACCCAAAGCCGAATTCGGGCAAAAGCCGAAAAAAATGCCCACATCTAGTTTTGCGCATCACGAAATGAGCCAAAGCCGAAGTGAGTTTTTTTTTCGGCTTTGGCGCATTTCATTTCGAACAAAACTAGATCTGCTCAAATCGAAATGCGCCAAAGCCGATATGAGATTTTACTTCGGCTTTGGCGCATTTCATTTTGAGCAAAACTAGTTCTGCGCATCGCGGTTTGAGCAAAAGTCGAAATGATATTTTATTTCGGGTTTGGAGCAAAATTTTGAGCACATCTAGTTTTGCGCAAAATAAAGATGATTTGAATGACGAGTTGATGATTTTAATTTTAATTATATTTATTTTAATTTTTTAAAAAGAAAAAAAAAACTAATCATAATCAAATGCAATCATACAGTATATACGTACGTACATACCTTGTAAAAAATATTGTAGAATCTGTTGATTTTATAAAACACTCCACCATTTCTGTCACTTAATTACTATTTGATGATGTTTTTGTTAAATTAATAATTTTTTTGTTTTAAGAACTGCAGCTCAAATAAAATAGACATAATATTATACGCCACACGTTTTAAAGTTTTCATTTATAGATTCACTCGCTCTCACCATTAGAAATATTTTGTCATGCACGCATTTGTAAATTTCATAGTTCTATGTCTTAGAATTAGGCTATCATGCAATACAGGTTGTTATCGGTACAACGAGATAAGAAAGCAGCCTTAACCTCTGCAATGAAGTTTAACCCCATTTGATTGCCGTATGCATATATGTTTATGTATTGTTGCTGCTACCAGGGTTGTATAAGCCTGTGCTGCTACAATGTTCGTAGAAATAGAACTATGAAATTTACGAGTGCGTGCATGACAATATTTCTATGGTGAGAGCGAGTGAATCTAAAGAATACTTTAAAACGTGTGGCGTATAATATATGTCTATTTTATTTGAGCTGCAGTTCTTAAAACAAAAAATTTATTAATTTAACAAAAACATCATCAAATAGTAATTAAGTGACAGAAATGGTGGAGTGTTTTATAAAATCAACAGATTTTACAATATTTTTTATAAGGTATGTACGTACGTATACTGTTATGATTATAACATTTTAAAGTTATTATTTTTTCCCCAATTAATTTATTTTTAAAGAGCGCTTGAAAGATATTCAAAGGTCACAATACTAATATTTATTATAAGTTTAGTCTTAGATTTTTATTTTTCTTTTTAAAAAATTAAAATAAATATAATTAAAATTAAAATCATCATCTCGTCATTAAAATCATCTTTATTTTGCGCAAAACTAGATGTGCTCAAAATTTTGCTCCAAACCCGAAATAAAATATCATTTCGACTTTTGCTCAAACCGCGATGCGCAGAACTAGTTTTGCTCAAAATGAAATGCGCCAAAGCCGAAGTAAAATCTCATATCGGCTTTGGCGCATTTCGATTTGAGCAGATCTAGTTTTGTTCAAAATGAAATGCGCCAAAGCCGAAAAAAAAACTCACTTCGGCTTTGGCTCATTTCGTGATGCGCAAAACTAGATGTGGTCATTTTTTTCGGCTTTTGCCCGAATTCGGCTTTGGGTGCTAACATATATATATATATATATATATATATATATATATATATATATATACATATATATATATATATATATATATATATATATATATATATATATATATCTATATATATATATATATATATATATGCATACTAATAATTATACTGTATTGATAGTAAAAAGTTCTTACACTTTTATCTGCACTTTTGATTGTAAAAACATTAAACGCACTTAAAACTAAATAGCATGTACTTACTTCTTGTCTATTAATATTTTAAATTGTGTGTGGTTAATTTGAATTCAATTTGTACTGATGTATCTCCATTTCTCCATTATTATTATACCTCATGCTCTGGGATATTAGCTCTGTGCTCGTTCGTTATAACACAAAATCAGAATAAAATATTTTATGAGTCTTTTTTATCCTGTATATTATTATTTTCCATGTACTGTACTGTTCTTAGAAGTTGAAAATTAGAATACACGAACAACTAATAGGTTAGATCCCTTGTAAAAAGGAATTATACTTATTACAAATTAATAAAGTATAATTCCTATGCTTAATTCGTCTAATTTAGTATAATTTCTGAATGCTTAATATACTAAATTACAGATTAATTATACTATTTTTTATTTTATTATACTAAATTATAGAAAAGCATTTTTCCAAAGTAAAAAAAAAATAGGTGACATATTGAACCCTGTATGATTGCCTCGAAATGATTTAAAGAGGAATACTATTTCTGTAATTTAGTATAATAAAATTAAACTAGTATAATTAATCATGTAATTTAGTATATTAATCATTCAGAAATTATATTAAATTAGGCGAATTAAGCATAGGAATTATACGTTATTATTTTGTAATAAGTATAATTCCTTTTTACAAGGGATCCTAACGCATGTATTCCAATTTTTTACTTTAAAATAGAAAATCAATGAAAATCGATTTAACTACATATACATATTTACGCGAGCAGAGCTATTATCTATTAGAAAAAATATTTATCGCAGATGCAACGCAAAAATATGTTCTTCAATATAATTATATTATATCAAATAAAAAAGAAGATAATTCAAGTAAAATATTAATAAATTAACGTATTGTAAACAGATCTTTATAAGATATATTTTAATGATGGCAGCCTCTGTATATTCATTTTCCCATATATATTTTATTTATCGTGTCGTGGTAAATTAATTTTTTTACGAATCCAATCCATATAACGTGGCCATATAATATATGCATAAATATTTGATTACAAATAAAAATATTATTCCAAATAGCAGATCAGTGATAACATATTTAAAAAAAAAATAAAAAAAAAAACTTTAATTTCTAGCATATTTGATGAGGGCCAATCGCTTTTATGTAATATTGCAATTTTTTTTTTTTTTTTAATTTAATTATGGTAAAAATATCTCTTAAAGTGGTGTGTTTAATGTTGTTTGAAATTATACATAAAATGTATCAATTAATTTGTATAATGACTATGACCACATTGACTGTAAAGGTACGTATCATGCAATTATATATATATATATATAATTATATATATATATATATATATATATATATATAAGTATTAATTAACTACACTCGACTTCTGAAGCATCATAACGATTAGTATTTTGATATGTAGAAATATGTAACATTATGCGCTATACTAAAAATATACAAATTTAATTTTATATATAATGTTCTTTTTTGTTACTGATTTCATTTAATTTTATATTTGATTTTGTAAAATATTATTGGGCCTCCCCAAAAATATCATAGAATTCAGTGCATATTATATGCACGGTGATCATAAAAGACATATATATAAAACAAAATATTAATTATTGATAAAGAAATAATAAGCTTGTACTTATACTTGTAATTGAAATACTTTCCTTGAGGAAACTATAGTGTTATTATACAGTGCTGAATCTCTATATAGTTAGGAGTTGCGAAAGCATTTTGACACTCAATTAAGGTGAAAATATTTTCATAATTTACTTGTAGGGAGCGAACAATAACGATAATGATCATCCTGCATGGAATGTTTCTACTGTATATTTGGACTTGACACACCTCAAGTTATGTTCATAACTAACATAACTTCAAATTTATTCAGTAACAAATAATAACAAGCAGAAACGAAAAAAATTATATTAAGTCCAAGTCTTGCTAGTGAAAGAAGATAGAAAGCAGAAAGAAGATGAGGGCAATAAATATTTACTATATATATATTAACTACATGACAATTATATAATTATTAATTATAAATACCTAAATATATTTATATTAAATCCATAATATGCTCGAAATTAAGTTTAAAGTGGCTGCATGTGACGTCATAATCAGGCAAAAGTTTACCTAGGGTTGCATATTAAATATTATAAATCCATGACGCAGACGTCACATCACTCACATCTTCTTAACACCATACTTTGAGGGTGTTATAGAATTTAAAAAATAAGGAAAAACTCGAGATGATGATTAAAAAATACACACTGCAGCAAAAATATAAAATTGGTCCATTATACTTCAGTCTTTTTTTTTACCTTCTGCAGCTCAAATTACAGTTTAAGTTTTATATAAAATGGTATAAAGAATATATATGTGAAAAAATGTGGCAAACTTAACTCGATGTCTTCTAACCAAATATACAATAAAAGTTACATGCAGGTTTCCTATTTCATTAATAATTATTATCATATTTATTATAATATATATATGCACGATAAATAAAGAATAAAAATATTTGTTGTACAAATTTTCCATACATAAATTTCAATCTTTTCCTCCTTCTCACCAAAAATTGTCCCCTTTTAAGCTCACTGAAAATAAATTATATCATCTATAATATATCGATCGAATCTCTTTACCAGCTTTATATATGTTTATTTTGACACTTTAATTTTCATATTGATTTAAGTGTGAAACTTAATTTCCCATACAAATATTTGCTATATTTTATTTCTTTTAAAAGTAAACATGCAGTAGTAAAATTAAGGTCAATAGCCTATGATTCTATGAAACATTTAATGTAAAACGAAAAGAAAATCCTATATTATTTATATTGCAATAATTGCATAATTATAACAATCATTATTGTCATAAAAATCGAGTATATTTTAATTATTAATATTTTAATTCTAATTAATTAAGTACAACTAATTAGCTGCGACATGCAGTAGAAATAGTTTAGACGTATCATTAATTAATCAATTAATTAATTAATTAATTAATATCATTAATTACTATTTGCTACATGTTTCAATGTAGTTAGATTAATTATTCGTCAAATCAAGTTGTTCCTCGTACTTTTTAAGTTCTCCCAAAATAGCGCGCGAAGAGTTGAGCCAATCAGCGTGAATTTTGAAAAGGGTGTTCTGTAGTTGAAGATGCTTTCATAAATAGCGATCGGGATATCCGATTTCCCTTTTTTTTAAGAATTGAGAGGATCATGAAAATGGATCTATATTTGGTTTATTTTTTGATAAAAATAATCAATAAGTTTTCATATCATGTTAACATTAACAAAAACATACTACAGATAAAACAAAATTGAGTTCCCTTTAATAAAAAAAAATATGTAAAAACATTATTAAATAATAATAATTGAGAGTTTGTAAAATTTAACCTACTTTTTGTTATATATAAAAAATTGCCGTGTATATAACACGTATTCGTTAGCTAGTGTTTATATTTTATTTCTCAGTATCGTTACACATGGTATCTCTATACGCGGCTCCTCAGGGCTTCAAAGCTCCACATAAAGTTAATATTTTATACTCTTTTTTGCAATTTTCTTTCCTTTTTCCCCTCCAGTACACTCTAATTTCATTATTTCATACTCCTCATGACACTCTTTTTACCGCAACAACTTTTTTTTTTGTTAATATATTTTATATTTTCTAGAAAGAAAATTTTATATAAAAAAACACTGCAATGGATTTCATTCTTTGCTTTCTATATTCTTTTTGAACGTTCTATAATCTCTCTCTCTCTCTCTCTCTCTCTCTCTCTCTCCCTCTCCCTCTCTCTCTCTCTCTCTCTCTCTCTCTCTCTCTCTCTCTCTCTCTCTCTCTCTCTCTCTCTCTCTCTCTCTCTCTCTCTCTCTCTCTCTCTCTCTCTCTCTCTCTCTCTCTCACTCATGCATGAATTAATATTGAAACATTTATTGTAATTAATATTGTATTTTTAAGCTTTTAAGGTATTTTGTGGGTATTGATTGGATTTTGTTATGACTTATGGCCGAAGGCAATCTTTATAATAAAAATAATTACATTCTTTAACAAATATTTTTATTATTATATACAAGTGGTGAATATTATTTGTTTTTTTAATATAAAATTCAACGTATTCAGGAAATCGTTTTGCTTATTTTTACTATAATTTTTATAAATAAATACTATAATTTTTGCTTTTAATTCATATTTATTGTGGACTTCAATTAATTTGTTATGTTTTTAAGATTTCCGAGGTCTGAAGTTTTCTTTAAAAATTATTTAAAGTAAAACAAACACCTTCAAGAAAAACTTTCAATACCCCCGACTAATTTATGTTTTAAATTCAGTACGGTAGAGGTTAATGGTTTTAAATTTTTGGGAAATACTACTGGCAAGTTGAAGTTCGTCACGCCTGTATAATGAGCGTGACTCCATCCAGAAATGGCGTAGAGGTAACAAATGCTATTTCTAGAACGGTACCTTTAAGGCGACAATCCTTAATCCTGCAGAGAGCTAATCAAAAGTATAAAGGTGCATTTCCATGGAGCGGGCAAAGCGAGAAAATCGTGTGCCGCAGCCAATCAGAGGCTCGGGATTTCTTTGCCATGCGAGGAGCGATTTTATCGCCAACATGGCCGCCATACGAGATTGAAGCAAGTGCGCTTTTCTCGCCCCGCCAAGCCCCGCTTGACATCGCTCCGTGCAAAAACACCTTAAGCACGAGCATTTTTTTTTAACTGCCTGACAAACCCCAGCAGAATGAACTTTGTACATGCTCAATTTATTTAAAATGTAATATAAGTTGTTCATTGTTCTTCAGTGACACTAAGACTACACAATGTTGACATGGACGGTACGTGATGTACACGGATCAGGAAACTGGGGTAATCCAATTGTGAAGCGCTCAGAGAGTCACAGCTGCTATTTCTTCTTGGATTACGTTCAGACGTGAGACAAAATTGTTGTGAGAAATCTTGTATGCATTTATCTCAAGATTTGTCCTGAATAATACATTTAAATTATGTATTCCACTAATTTTCTTGGTGTTAGCTGTATTTATATCTTTATTATTACATAAAATGTATAGTGAAATTATTATACACAAAGCACTCGTAACGAATATTTTGTTCTAATAATTAGGTAACAATGTATTTACAATAATTAGAGTTCAATATTGATCTGTGTGTAATGAATAAATTTAAATAATTGTCAGGAATAATGTTTTAACGAATTTTAGATACTTATTCATTATGGACAAATTTTGAGACTAAAAATAATTTTACAAGTTAATATTGTATACAGCCGTTCCATTTATTTTACACTAAGTTATGTAACTAGGAAGCAATAGTTTGTAGTTTGTATCAGTTAATTTATATATTATATATATATTAAATATTGAAGTTTCATGCAAAAATTGAACCAATCATGAAAAATAATTATTTTGAAAACTTTATTTTCAAACAACATTTTAACATATTTTTATAATAATTAAGTTAGTATTTACAAAAAAATGTAGAGTAATTTTATTAATGTATTGTTTGTGACAAAATTTTGTAGCATTTTATTTTAAAAACTTGATGCGATGTTTTAAGTAGATTAGCAGATGTTATAACTAACTCACACATAGTCCATTAAGTTACCAAGTGCCTGGGTGCATGCATGGGCTGTTATTGGCCTATTCTCAAAAACGGATCAAGAAGAAGAAGAAAATTTTATAACTAAAACACGAGAATTTTTTTTATATGTGATAATCAACTGTCCGGTCATTATTTCCTGTATCCTCGTGACGTCATGATATATAATAAATACCTAAAAAAATTCAATTTAGTTATTGTTTTATATACCTCTGAAAATTTCTACTTGCAATCATACTGCTATTTTTAAAAGACATTGTGAAGACGAGACAAGGCTGCAGAAGAAACTTTTCAAAGGCAAGGAGTGTTCCTTAATTACTGAAAATGAAGAACAAGACATTCAGTGGTATATTATTACCAGCGGGGTAACGAATTGAACTTTGAATTTTCCTTCAAAAGCCTTACATTGAGAGTTGAATTAAATCATTGATTTAAAAATATTTTATTTTTATATTTTATTGATAAAAAGTATTTTCTGATACAAAGATGTTAGGTTTCAACATGTTACACAAAGGTTAATTTTTTAATTTTAAAACATAATATTTTAGATATTATATACTGTTCTTACCTCTCCCAATATTAAAAACAAATCAATGTTATTCTTGGATCTACAGCTATAGTTCTGTATACCGATGCCTCCAAAGTGTTCAAATGATAAGCTTATATTAAATATAAAAAAAACTTTGAATATTGCATGGGTGCGATTCACGAAGCAGTTAGACATGATTCTAACCACGTTTAACATTTAAACCACGTTTAACTAGGTGGTTTAACACTTAAAAAAGGTATAGTTAAACGTGGTTATGCTAAACGTAGTTAGAAACCTGGTTAACTGCTTCTCAAGAATTGCGCCCAATAATTTCAATTGTGTGAACTAAAGTATGCATACTGAAAATAATAAATTATATTAGTATACCTATTTGGTGAATTTAAAAAAAAAATGATATGAGACAGAAAAAGCATTTTTTTTCCTGAATCTTACTGTTAGTACTTTCAATACTATTGCAAATACACTGTAAAAAAATAATATATTCTTGACCAATTATGTTGTGCCAAAACATTTCTATTACGTATTAAGTGTGAAATTTATAAAAGAGTTTTAAAAAGTATAGAAAAGTTTATGCGTAGATCTGATGTTGAAACATGGAAAAGATATCCATGGAATGAAAGAGATAGAAATATGTAATGTTATATTCAATTTCGTAAAAGGATATAATATATATGGAATATAGCACTATATATATAAGAGCTTTAGAGAGGAGAGAGAGAGAGAGAGTTATAAAAATTTGCTGGGAAATGCAAAGCAAAAAGGTGCCATGCGTAAAGTAATGAAATTACAAGTCAAGCACATAAAAAAAGAGGGTAAAAGGTTGAAGTGAAAAAGGCACAGATAATATTACGTATGAAAACGAAAGTGTGAAAAAGGTCTTAATACATACTTGCATTTTGATACTATAGCAATGGTGGCATATAAAATTGTGAGTTTGATATTATATGAGCAATAAATTTAATTACCTTTTTGTGTATTATACAAGTAGTGAGGGTTGGAGATGACGCTGCAGGTTTGTTTATATGAAATGTGACACAAAAATCTTTGTTTTTGTTGGGGGAAAAGGTGTTTTCATTAAAAATTAATTCTGTAATATGCAGCAAATTAGATTGACAATGAAGCAACATTAGTAAAATTGTTAAATAAATACAAAACGTAATATTAACTTTTTGAAGTTTATACACTAACCACAAAATATAAAAACAACTTGTCATCCGTCAGCTACAGATATGCTGTGTTGTATACAATATATATTATACTGTAAATATTATTTACATTAAAAGTATTGAGTTACATTGCAGCAAAATTGTAACTTTAGATAATATTCTTTAAAAAACAAAACAAACGAAAATATATCTTTGTGTTACAGTTTGCCTAGAAAAAAAACTTCATGGTATTTTAACCTTGCCAATATATCTTATAACCATTCTAAAGTTATAGTCAGTCTACAGTGCATGTAAGCGGTGATGTTTGATTTATATGAAATACATTTATAACGTACTTAGTTGATGTATTACAATCTCTTGATGTATTTTCTCTTCTAATATTTCTAACAGATCATAATACTGTACAATAAAAGAAAATACTTCTTAAAAAAATTCTGTTGAAATTTTTGAATTATCACTACTGAAATTGATATTGCAGAGAAAGAGAAAGAAAAGAGAGAGAGAGAGAGAGAGAGAGAGAGAGAGAGAGAGAGAGAGAGAGGGGGGGGGGGGTGGTTGTAAAACTTCATAGATTGCAACGTTAGATTATATGCAAAGTTGAAATAAAAATAAAATAAGTTGACATGTTGAAAGTTTTGAATCTGGAAGTTTATCGAAACTAGAGCAAAATGTTAGAGGGAGGATAAATTGTAAAACAAATGTGACACGACGTGCGCTGAGGTCATATATTAACCCTGATGACCTTTCTGTGACCCTGACACTCGTTATCAGTACGTGGAGAAGTAAAAGTCATGAATGGAGACATGGAATCTCAATGGTTCACTTGTGCCATTGATTTTATCAGATGGTTCAAGTACTATAAGGGTAATATATATTTAATTTTATTTGAGCTATAAGAATTTAATGTCATATAAAACTAAACTGATTTTATTACATGTTTTTTTTTTACTGTTTGATTTTAATTGACACTTTTAATGTTACTTAACAATTTTTACTGGTCAATTCTATTTTATTTAAGTCTAATTTATTTAACGTTTCTATTTTATTGTAACATTAAAATCCCTAAAGCATATGCACATTGCAGTATATGTAAAAATAAATATAAATAGCTAAATAATATGGTTTTAACATTAATTAAAAAAAATCACTTTTAACGCCTGATATATAGGCAAGTTTTTGTGCACAATTGTATCATGGGTTGCGTTTTCGTTATTATACGCAATATTGGAAACGCCTTGTTTAAAGTAATTTTCTTTGTACTGTAATTATTAATAATGTTCAATTAAAGTTAACTACTAGGCTTTCAAATGAAGGTTTATAAAGCTGTAATTACGCTTAATACCGTTGTAAACATTTCTTCATGGTCCACGCAATCCTACTAACATGGAGTGTAATTATGTCTTCATAAGATATAGTTAGTGAGGAATGCAGAGTTAGATTCTAATTGTTGAGCTTACTTCTATGTACTGAAGTTAACATGAAATGTATTTTTTTATTAATTTAAAAAATTAAATTAATTAAAATTTTTATAAGACAAAATGCTTTAAACTTAAGAAGCATGGTAATAAATATATCCTCGTCCAGATTGCTTAGCTTTTAGTGATAAAAAAGAGGGTTTATATTGTTATAGTATATATTATGTTTTATATAAATATCAATAAATAACTTAGTAATACCTGAAAAGTCTATAGATCTGTTCCTTGCCCGGTGTACTCTTGAGTAAGTTTATGAACAAAACACGTGACGTTATCTGCACTGCATTTCTTATTCCACTCTCTGAGCCGGAGTAAGAAAGTGGGGGCAAGGTGTACACTTCATTTCAATAAAAATATGCAATCTGGCCATGTTAAAGTATAGACGGATCGGACATTTTTATTCGAATGGAGTGTACACTGAGCAAGGGCAGGGTTTACGAACAGACCTTATAAAACATACTCGTTTCTAAAGTTGACACTGCATGCAGATTTAATCGAGCAAAAAAATGCAAGTATATTTTTTGGAGGTATATATGAAGATATTCCAGTAAGTTATTTTGTGTTATTTTGTTAGAAACGCTAGATCAATTCACATGCATAAAATATGTATTATAACAACTCCTTTTCCTAAATATATGAGGTAATCTTACGTTAAAATACAGTTTATGAGAAATGAATAAATTAAACTACCTTCAATACCGTCATAATTTTAAATGCTCACTTTTTATGCTAAATAAAATGATTTTTATTGAGTATAAAGTCTATATGAAGTTATAAAAATTTGTACTAAAATTAATACTATAAATCATATTAACAGGCTTAAATAAGGCTTACATTTATTAAAATATTGTAGCTTATATAAAACTAATGAACATATGCTAATAAGTTATAAAAGTTAAAGCAAATTTTCAATTAAACCTTTAGAAAAGTGAATAAAAAATCACAACTATGACGCATGATTTCATACATTTTATATTTTAATTAAGAGATTCAACTTTAAGCTATGACATACTTTTGAAGCAATTTTCTGAATTTTCAAGTACGCACATTAAGAGTGATAAATTTTATAATATTAAAATCATA
Organism: Siphlonurus alternatus; assembly: GCA_949825025.1. Taxonomy (NCBI): domain Eukaryota; kingdom Metazoa; phylum Arthropoda; class Insecta; order Ephemeroptera; family Siphlonuridae; genus Siphlonurus; species Siphlonurus alternatus. The sequence goes on along the minus strand of OX463784.1, from coordinate 18,658,080 downwards.
GCTGTTTTTTTATATATATTTATGTAATATTATACCAAAGTATCTACTAAAATGCTGTTCATTCATAAAAGAGTTTAACGATTTGTTTATTAATGAAATTTGTTTCCATGCAGCATAAACTAAAATTATTAATAATAATAATGAAATAATGAGACGCCAATGTTCATCAGTAAGTTTATTATAATTCTGGCAGTACTAAAAAATTAAAACATATTTGATATTTGTATCATAAAAATACAAAGAGATTTTAAAAAAATTATGTGTAAGTTTTTGCTTTTAGGTGTATGGAAGTATGGAACTCTCGTTAACTCGATCAGTTGCTCAAATATGTCTGTTGAATTAGTTACACTCGGCGCCTCGTAAAATTTACCTTTGCGGCCTTATTAATCATCATGTCCCGTGAGAATAATTCTGAGCATGGTGAGTAACGAGGCTGCAATTGAGACATTTTTTAAGTACTATCTGTACTTGGGTGAGTAAGAAATAAATAATTGTTTATTATTTTACTTTAAGAACAGCTATCATTTCACAATACCCCTTTAGAATTAATTTTACTCTCGATCGATGCCATAAGAAAAATATATTAGTATTAAAATTCACCATACTCCGCGGTTTTTGTTTCCAGTTACAAAATGATTATAATATAGAAGCACATAAATTTCTTTATACAGTATAAAATTTCTAGTGCTATGAACTGCCACAGGCTGTATATGTATATGATCCGTAACTCTATCTACTTATTCTATACATATTTAAGAGCTAAGGTATTCGGATTATTTTAGCATTTTGATAAGGTTTTTGACAACCAAGAAAGGTTAAAATTGTTCTGGAGGATGTTAAGAAAATCTGAGAGAAAAAAACACTTTTAACAGACTATAAACTTTGTAAAAGAAATTATAGAGTAAGGCGTAAAAAAAATATATATAATAAAAAAATGTAATATTATAAAAGATCGTATTTTTATTTATGTGCACGTAAAGGCAATATTTATAACATTGTGGTTGCATTGCAGCTGTAATAAAACATTAATTTTTACCGTAATTTTTTACTGAATATTGACCAATCAGGCTGTTCATAATAAATAGGATGTCAATGAAATTTATATCGATTAATAACCTATATATGAGAATAAACTGGAACCCAATGTTTTAGGAAGTTTTGGCAATACTCTAAGCTGCAGCAACATGCAAATCTTACAAAATTATTTAGCATTAAAGAAGAAGTGTAGTGATAATAATAAAAACATTAACATTATAATTCAGTGCTCAAGTTTCTCGACGTACTACAACAAAATCGACGAGTGGAAACAGTCCGGTAAGATTCAATTACTATTTATTAAAATTATTTAGGTTTGTAATATGAACTCATAAAATCAAAGTGAAACAAACTGTGAGTCTGATGTAAGTGATGTATATTTGTGATGATGGACTTTAAATATTTTTTCCCTTATTGATTGATTGATTTATAGAGTATAACTCCCTATATTATACTGTACATTATATAATAATAAACTGATATACAAGCATACATACTTTAATAAAAATAATAATATTTTCCAATGACAATATATGTAACATATCGATAATTCATAAAAGTTTACTCAATTTTAACGCATTTATAGAGAGCTTGAGCTTGAATAAAAATAAATATGCTGTAAAATTTAGTTGCAAGATTTATTTATTATATTACATAATTTATACATTTTATAATTACTGCCAACGCAAGTTAGAGCAGTGCACAGTGCAGCGATTGCGTAGTATAGAACACGATTTTATGACATGATGGTTATGATGCATGAGCACGATACTAGAATTTTTTTTTATATATTTAAAAATTCAAATTTGATATGATAGTTTTAAATTATTTCAAATCTTTATTATAATTTCCATTCAAGTAAATGTGTAATTTTTTAAAAAAAAATAGTAAATTGTAAAATAAAAAAAATTGTTAATTGTAAAATAAAAAAAAAAAATATACAATAACATATTTAATTTAAAGATAAATTTATATTTGATTTAAATAATAACGCGATCAACAAATGCAACTAACAAGTAAAAAACAAAAAAATGATACAATGGAACTGTGGGAAGACAAATGAATCATTTCAGTGTGTCGGATTGCAAGCTGGCATGAAAATAGTGAAGTATGCTCTTAGAAAAGTTCTCTGTAAGCCAGTAAAGTCGGTCGTGTAAGACACATTGCGTCCGCTATTCATCGCACTTTCTAGCTTTATGGGTCTGCAAAAAAAAAAAAAAAAAAAAAAAAAAACTTGAAAAAGAATCGCAATAACTTTGGCTTCACTATCAATGTACTCTCAAGTGTACAAAAAAAAAAATACCTTTCAAAGAATATAAAAAAAAAAAAAAAAAAAAATCACGGAGACAAAAATATAATAGAAAGTTTTTAATTTTAACGATACTAAAGCATTATATGGTACTGACAAAGAAGAAAATTGGAGGAATGTTCATATTGTATTCTTTCTATAATATGATCATAGTGAAAGTCTGTAATATATTCTTAGCTCTTTGACAACTCAAAAGAAATTCAATATAAAAATCAAAGAAACATTATATAAAAATAGCAACTTGAATATCTTGGCTTTAATGCGTATTTTTTTTTTTTTACTAATTCTGCGTTGTTTTATTGATTTTTTTTTTATATTTAATTTATAATTTTAATCCTCCAGTAATTTTCAGTTGTCGTATTGTTATTAAATCTAATTTTTGAGTTGATAGAGCTGGAACACATTAAGAACTTTCGCCATCGATATGTTTGTATGATTATACAAAATATGGATCCTTGTATTGGGTCGTATAATGTACAGATATGAGAGTATATAATTGGAATATATTGGTAAGATTCTTAACAATGTGTTCCAATTTTATAATCTCAATTTTAAATACTCTTGTATTTTCCGATTGATACGCGGGATAACTATATATGTAGCTATGCAATCTGTGACATATTTAAGTACTATTTCTGTATCCACTTTAAAATATGTTTGTAACTATATAGATTGTACAATACAATAAATTTATCCCGAATGTACATTTTATATAAAAAAAAAACAATTTGGTACGCCTCATAATTTCAATAATAATTTTTTTTTAGAAACAGTTTTGTTTGAAATAAGTTTGATTTATTCATCCAGTAAATAAATTGTTTTCATGTTGTCTCACTTGTCTACTATATAAAAAAATAGTTCACCTAAAACTCATTCACTTGTAAGTATGTACAATAAAATTGTTTGTTCACACTAGTAGTAAGTTTATTTTCACATTATCTATCTTGTGTATGTAAGTTTGTATATTAGAATTCTGTCTTTTAAATAAAGCAAACACATAACTGAGAATTTTTCTTACAGGAAGTACGTTTTAAATCCTATAATATATTACATTTTTGTTGTTATAAAAACGTACTTTGTGTACTAACAGAATTTATCTCCATGTCCAAGTTTCAACATGCTAAAGAATGCTTACTTGTTGACTGATGGTAAAACTTAGAGCCAAAAATTTCACCGACGCATGTAAACGTTCTCATAAATCAACGCACTGGAGCTCTCTCAACTTTAAGTTTTAACCTTTATAGTTACTGTATAGTGTATAATATGTAAACATATATGGGAGAAACGTTTTTTAAAAATTGTTTGACTTAAATTATTACTATTTAAAGAGATTTTCATAATTTTTACCATGTTTAACAAGTTTCTTGAGCTCCAATTCACCATTCACCGAGCAGCGTAGCGTAGTGGTTTGATCTCTGCCTATCGCTTGGGAGACCCAGGATCGCTTCCTGCCTTGGCTCAGGTGACTTTTCGTCACTTCGAGCTGAGGTATGGCAGCGTGTTCTGGTAAGCTCCCGAGAGATGGCATGTATGTTCTTCCACTATACTGCCTGTATTCGGGAGATGCCGAAGGTCGTTCCCTTTGGTATCGTCTGCCTCGATGATGGTTTTCTGTGGTTTCCCATCGTCACTCCCAGGCAAATGCCGGGGCAGTTCCTAACACAAGGCCACAGCCGCCTCCTTTCCTATCAATCCTTCTAACTGTTGTTAATACTGGGTGCGATTCACGAAGAAGTTAACCAGATTTCTAACCACATTTAGCTTAACCACGTTTAACTATACCTGTTTTACGTGTTAAACCACCTATATAGTTAAACGTGGTTAAGCTAAACATGGCTAGAAACCTGGCTAACTGCTTCGTGAATCGCGCCCACTGTTGTTAAGTTTGAATGCTTACACTAATAGCAGAATATGATGTAGTAAGCTAACATTGTATTAAATAAATAAATAAATAAATAAATAAATAAATAAATAAATAAATAAATAAATAAATAAATAAATAAATAAATAAATAAATAAATAAATAAATAAATAAATAAATATAACATACTGAATCAAATTTTTAAAGTTGACTAATTTAAAGTAGAGTGAGCGAAAAATTGACCGATGGTAAAGCTCATTCTCTTGCATGTAAAAAGTTACTTTGGAGCACCATAAATAAGCATCTGAAATCAGTTGAGACCGTCCTTCGTAAAAATTCTGAGCATTTGGGTCTCAAAGTCGATGACTTCGTCCATCTACTCCATGCTAACGCTCGAAAAACGTGGCTTCTTTTTTATTCAAACTTTAATTTCTTTTGCAATCACCCGTAAAATGTGTTTAAAAAATATTCTAAGATAGAACATTTTATGGTGAATCAGAAAGTGTCATAACCTTTATTAGCCCTTCATAAAAATTTTGAGAAAATTCTGATACAATACCAAAATCCGAGGCAAATTTTCATTTCAAATGTTGCGGTCTACGGGTTAACAGCTGACTGGATCAACGGGATTAACAACACTATATAACTTCAGCAGATGCTCGTATTGCGCAACTTGCATAAATTTCTACTGCGCAGCTTTTGAGGAGCCGAAGTAACTTTTTCGTATGCACATATATAGTGCGTGACGTCATTCCCGTCATGCACTGCGCACTCAACTCGCTGACTCCTCTTTAACATGGAAGTTTCATTTCTCCATGTTAAAGTAGTTAAATTTCAAAAATTTAAACTAAAAAACTAGATCGAATTTGTATACCTGATATTTTAGCTACTGATAGGGGCTGTAGAGGAGAACATTTTGAATTTTATTCAGAATTTTCGTGTGAGGGATTTTTATTTTAACATTGGTGGCGTTATCTTACCCTTAATAATATATTTAGGAAATTTGAACACAATATAAATAAAATAAACAATAAATAAATAATATTATACATTAAAAATTAATAATTTAATTAATAACTTATTTTCTAGCCACTTAAGTTTACCATAGAGAAATATCTCATTAGAAATTCTCATTAAATGACAAAAGCTTTATGTAATTAGTATAATTAATCCCAGTCTTCTTAAACACAAAGCTTTTGCTTGAATTTGGATAGAAATAATTAATTCCCTTCATTAAATTATATACTTTTTGTCTGTCTGAAATATTTGCACCATCAAACACAATGAAATCACTATAGTGTTCTCATTTTCTAACTATGGTAAAATATTTCAAGGCAAATAGATACTATAATGGAGACACTAGAAAGAGAACCATTATAATAATAAATAATATACTCAAACAAATTGTAGCCAAATATTACATCATTAAATTAAATTATCACCATTTTATTTACTTTATCTATTTCATTGCTTTACTTTGTAAAAAAATAATACTTTCGTCTTGTATAACCATGATATCGACCTCAGTTTTGTATAAAAGGAGTACATATGGTCAAATTTGTGTAATAATCCCTCCGGAAGTAGCCGGAAGTGTGAAGTTTGTAGCTTCTTATTTACATTATAATTTCAGCGTTACAATTTCACACATTGTTAAAATCAAGTCTCTCGAGATTGACCTCGTTATTAAATTTTTGAAAAATTCTGAAAATCGTTTTTTTTTTTCGAAATTTGAAAAAAATAACATTCAAAAACCTCATCACTCTAGGTCAGATGTGTAACATATGTGAAATTCATCCAAAATAAATCTATTGACCTCGTTCATTTCCTTATTGATCTGACGTGATTTTAACCACATAGGTCAGTACTTCTAATACAAAATGCTCTGCAAAGTTTTAAAACTGAATTACAAACAGAACAGACACAAAATTCACACTTCCGGTTACATCTGGAGGGAATTTCAAATTAATTTGACTTATAGTTCAGCCTTGAGAAAAGAGAACTTTATAAATACAATATTTTTAATTTATGAGCGACTGGATTTTCTTGCTCCTTTTAAATAAGAAGACTCAGTCAATATTTGAGATGGTAAATAACTAGAAGAATATTAACCAAGTAAATGAAGACTCGGTATGGATGGAGCAACTCTTTAGAAACTATAATATAAAATAAATATAGTCATTAAATATGACTAAATTAATTTTTTTACCTGTTGATTAAATAAATTATATTTACCCAAGTGTAAATTTGGTAATTAATAAGTAAGTGGTGACGATAAAGTAAATACTTAATTGAAAATTTAGATTTGTTCATGATTAAGCAATTAATTTGAAATTTACAACAAAATAATAAAAAGTGTTCACTGTTTTTTTTAATTATAGTGTCTATTTCATTTTATATAGTTCAGTGGTCTATTTCCATTTCCATTAACATTATAGTTGCATTATAGTTTTAATATTACAGTATAAAAACATTAAAAACTATTGCTTTTTAAAATAGAAATTGTCATTAAGTGGATCTTGAAACTAGTGAACACAACATATGAAACTTTTTATGCTGAAAATTTTAATCTGAGATTACAATTTATTTTTATTTTAAATCAATTTCACTTTTTCAAACATTTATATTAGAAATCAATATAATTAGTTGAAATGAGTGAATGAATGAGACAAGTACCAGCCGTTTTGTCCTACTTTTTAGTATTTGAAAGTACTATAAATTTTGTAAGTAACATGATTTGTTGGTGTCTGTATATAAAGTTTTGCGAACAGATGTTGTTGGAGTGAAACACGCTATTTATGGTAGCCAGTTTGTCATAAAATTGAACTTCACGATGTGTCACGCTAAAGTTTGGCAATGCATGAGATTCTGTCTGCTTCACTGGTCTTATGATGTGTCGTGTTCGTACTACTCGAGCGAAAATGTTGGCTTCATGTGGTAAACTACAGTCAAATTGTATCATATTCCCACCGGAAGTAGCTGGAAGTAAGTATTTCCTGTTCATGTCTGAGATTTAAAATTTTTAATGTACTCTTTAATATTTAAAACATGGTATGCGTTTTTTTTTTATCTAAACCCTATTTAAAGGTGCATTTTGATGGAGCGATGTCTAGCGGGGCCTGGCGGGGCGACAAAAGCGCACTTGCTTCAATCTCGTAGGGTGGCCATGTTGGCGATAAAATCACTCCCTGCAAGTCAAGGAATCGATCCTCTGATTGGCTGCGGCACGCGATTTTTTCGCTTTCCCCACTCCATGGAAATGCATCTTTTGGGTACTGGTCAGAAGTGACTGAATTTTTAACTTCCCGGCCCTTCGTCAACTCGACCTAGCATTGCTTAGGGTTTTGCGCATTCCTTCCAAAATTGGGTGACCATGACCTATATATTATAGTAATCAATTCTAGGATGTGACTGAGGAAACCATGGAAACCTCAGTCAAGATGGTCGGCAATTGGTGGAGCGAGGATGCCATCCATCACCTCCCTGATGTACGAAGGGGTGTTCTTTAGCAACCGCCACTTATGAAAAGTTTGGCGATGCCTTGAATCGAACTCACGACCATCCGATTTCGAGTCGAATGCGTATTATACCACTGCGTCAAGTGCCCGTATGTACCGTATAAAAAGTATGCTTTTTCCCTGACTACTTTCAGTGGGTATTTTATATTTGTTAGAGTATCATTATTAAGTATTCTTTTTAAAAAAGATTAAACTTAAACAAAAGTAAAAAATACTTAACAATTTAAATAATCTAAGAATGAAAAGTTTTAACAATGCAACTTTTTTTTTATATATACCTGTTATAGTAAAAAAGTTCTAAACTCTGTTCTAAATAATTAACAAAGACGATGATGTTTAATTATTATAAAAGTAGCAGCCTTTCGTTATTAATTGAAAGGAAAAGTTTGAAATAAGATATTTTTCATTAATATTTTATATAAAGAGAAATGGCAAAAATTATAAACTTATAAAATGAGAACACTGACATTATATGAACTAAACTTTTTTTAATAGCTTTCTTAACAAATATTCTGTAATTTCAGCCAAGTATACAGTTTAACATATATATAAGATTACCCCCAGAAGTAGCCGGATGTGAAAGGATTCCTACTGAGCATAAAAAATATAAGACTTTGAAGAGAGGTTGATATTCATAAAATACCTCTACAAAGTTTCTAGTTCATCATGTAAGTAGGAAGTCCATAACCTTTTATTTCCGATAATAATCTTCATTTCATTTGTTGAACAATATTGTTTTAATATATTTACTTAAACGTGTAGATATAGTTAAAATTTACGTAGAAATTGACTTTTGTCATATTTAAATTTCATGATCATTTGCTACTCCCTTTGTATGCTGTTACGATTTTTTTTTATTCAATAAAAATGTTCACACTTTTAGGCTCGAAACTTTACTAAACTACACAACATTATAAGGTTACAATAATAAATCAAAGGATAAAATATTGATTAAACGTTCATATTTTATATGTATACACACATATTATAGTAATTGAAGAGAGTATATATGGAGAAATACTGTATAATTTAACTCAAAATAAAAATCATGAATAAAATCTGTTTGTATTAAGGTGGATTTTCATGAGCGACAAAAGCGATGCGGCGCGAGTTGACATAAAAGCTGCGAAATCCTATGCGGCGGCGAATTCGCCAGTAATCGCGTTAATTACGATGCTCTTTTTCTTTTAATCGCCCAATATGGCCGCCAATGGATGTTACAGCAAGTGCGCATTATTCGCGTCGCGTCGCAGGCTGGAAATCGCCCATGAAAATCCACCTTTATTCGATATCAACGAAGGAAAATAAATCCAGAAGGTTTCTCACTAAGCAACGTTTAGCATCAGCCTGAATTAATGGCACTAACCGCGGTTAGTGAAAATCCTTTCTGAATAATACCTTCCTGAATCTGACTGCTTTGAGAAAATTTATTTCTGAGTTATTATTTCATATAAGCAAAGTTGATAAATATTACAGCATAACATAAAATCAATTTTCACAGGTTATTCATATTTAAGACTGTATACTAACAGCACTCTCAAGTCTTTTGTATGATGTACTAACTTGTAAGAATAGCTACGTTGAACAGCTGATATATGGCTCATAAAAGATTATGTATAAGAGAAGCTTCTTCATATTCTTCTATTATTAATAATGTCTCTGACAAAGACAGACACGCTGACAAATTTCTACATTTAATCAGCTAAAACTTTCATCAATTTAAATATGAAACTTGGATATTTTCCAGTGTAAATTAATGACATATTTTCATATGAAATTTTAATTTATTTCTTTAATTATTGCTTTTTTTTTAGCTTAAAGGTGGGGATCGGCTTCAACTTTTACATTTTTTTAATTTTGTTCATGCAGTAAAACATATGTCTGCACTAAAAGAAACGCCATCCCCCCCCTCCTTCCTTGACTTCCGGCTGTTGAAAGTTAAGGGTAAGATAACGCCACCAATGTTAAAAAAAATCCCTCTCACAAAAATTCTGAAAAAAAAATTTAAAATGTTCTCCTCTACACCTCCTATCAGTAGCTAAAATATCAGGTATACAAATACGATCTAGTTTTTGAGTTATGAATTTTTAAAGTTGATTAATTTAACATGGAAGTTTCATTTCTCCATGTTAAATTAGTCAACTTTAAAAATTCATAACTCAAAAACTAGATCGTATTTGTATACCTGATATTTTAATATTTTAGCTACTAATAGGGGGTGTAGAGGAGAACATTTTAAAATTTTAAATTTTTTTCATAACTTTTGTGTGAGAATTTTTTTTTTAACATTGGTGGCGTTATCTTACCTTTAAGACGTTCAAAAAGCTGCGTCAACAGGGAAGCAGCCAATTGCGCGAGGGTTTCTAGAGAGGCGCGCGCTGTGATTGGTTGCTTCCCTCTGACGCGAAATTACGTCATTGACGCAATTTTTTGAACATCTTAACTTTCAACAGTTGAAAGTCAGTTAAGGAGGGGGGAGGTGGTTTTTCTTTTGTTTGCAGACGTATATTTTACTGCATCAACAAAGTTAAAAAAATATGAAGCCATTCCCCTCCTTTAAGTACAAACAGGTATTAAGTTACTTCTCAAATATTAAATGATAGCACCGATTACTATATTATAAAGACCAATCTTATTATAAATAATTGTAAAATTTTCTACCTAGATAATCTTCTCATCACACACTCTACAAAGCCATGAGATTAGTTACTCATTAGTTATAATGAATGAATTATTTGCATTTAAAGTAAAAGTGGTAAAACATGGGATTATATGAAATCAGACAAATTCATCAAACACGTTTATCACCATGCATGTCATTCAACAGTACAAAAATTAAAAAGTATGCCCTCTGTAGATCGAAATGATTATTATCAAAATTACATTACAAAATTCATCTAAATCCAAGTATAATCCTTTATAATTGCAATGAAATGAAAATGTTTTAATGAGGCTGCACATATTCAACAACGTATGTACACAAAAATACAAACTAATTGAAGTATAGGTGAGCTTGTTATACTTATTTTCCCATAGAAGAAATCATTGGTAAAACAAACCAGTGGCTAGTTTAATTGAATCTTAACGACGTCTTGTTACCATTGTATTAGCTACTAAACCTTCTAAATTGACTGTTCATACAGTGAAAAAAATAGGGTGATGTCTTAAACCCACCACTACTGATGTGCAATGTAGTTAAAAATAGATCAGATAGTCGCATTAACAAGAAAAAGGTTCAATTGGGATTTTAAATAGAAAAAATATACAGGAAAGGTTTAAGTTGTGCTGTAATTATCAATAGACAATGCGTTAAAAAAAGGAGTAATGAAAATTAAATCTAGTGTAAACCTTAGCCTTCATAGAACTAAACTGCTATTTAATCAATACTCATATATAACATATTATGACATTTAATTTAATTATCACTATTGCAACAATTTGCTTTGAAATGAGATCCGCTTGTACTGAACTTTAGCATGCAATTTGCTACCATTCACTGAAACCTTTCAATGTAAGCATATGTTACAAAGCAGTCAAGCAACCATTACGACAGAGTGCACATGCTATTGAATACATCGGCAAATTGAAGCTGATACCGAGAACCTTCTATATATAGAAACTGCAACAATTTACGTTTGATTGCATTAAATGACCTACATTTAACTTTTTGTTTTTAATAAAATTTAACTGCAATATATATTACGTAAATTGAAATAAAAATTAATCCCTTTGAACCTTGATACATTGACAAAATTTAAAGTTCCTGGCATGCATAATTACATAACGTATTTAACATAATTTCAATCTTGGTGTCTGGAAAAGTTAAATAATTATAAGGAATGGGTCTTAACTTATGTTTATTTTTATATATTTAGTTATAGTTTCATTTTAAATTTTATTAAAGATATGAACTTTCAAAAAAATTGAAATAGGAGCTGTAATTGCATTCACTGAAACAAATATTACTCAAATTTGGTTTTGTATGTATTTACAATGGAGCTAGAAGCAAAATGCTGACATATAGAGGGGATTGCGCTGACGTCATGCGAGGAGGGCCAGAATGTACGGACTAGCATATAAACAAAGTGTGCAGTAATTTTTTACTTAACTTAATAAAATAAATTAGGTTTAAATACTTTAAAAATAGTTTAACAGTACACGATAGAACTCATAAAAAAAATATCGCAGCCAAAAAACAGTTAAAAGTATCTGTTATAATTTTTTTTCGTCATTTTGCCTATGCTCACTGTATAATCTGGCCTGACAAAACTTTCTCTTTTCCCTTCCTCCTGCACCCCCTTCGCAATGTGTTAGTATATAGGAAAAACCCTCTCCCGCCTCACGTTAACATAAACAGTAATCAGCTCTATATAATAAGTATACAGTACATATAATATATTATATAAATATGTATGTAAATATATTAGTTACTGTATCAATACACCTCAGGTAAACTTTACTCCTGCCTCACCTGCTAGCGTTGTAACTTCAATAGACAGAGAGATGTAGATTTTTAATTTCGGGAGATGTAAAAAACATATCAAAAGAGTTCCTTAAGCTTCCATATACTGTGTGGTAACGTCTAATAAGCAAAGCAGGAGTAAATTTCACTGTCCAAAGATATAGATATAGTACACTTTGGGATAATACAAACTTTATCTATCTTCTAATAATTGGTTAAGACTCCGCAGGCGTGGTGAATTCAAACTTTCTTGTGATGACAAGAATGGGTGTTTTTCTCATATCCCCCTAATTAAAAAAAGAAAAAAAAGTCTCTTTGTGTCTTGTTAGAGCAGGGATAAAGTTCAAGGTATGTGCTAATTAACCTGTAATTTCTTCCATTTTTTTCGTTGTTTCCTATTAAAATTCTGTATAAATCTGAACAATTTGTACATAATTTAAAGACAGGTTAGTTCAACTTTTTCTCACCGCAGTCTTTAAACAAAGAAACTTAATTAAAGGGAACATAATTGGAGGAGGAAAAGACCAGGAATTACTGAAACAGGTGACACAGCTTTTTTAAGAAGTGAAGGTACATTTACATGAGATTTTTTAGAGCGATGTGATGCGAATATTGTGCATGCATGACTATAATTTATGAAGTCTCTGAATATATTTAATTTAATATTTTTGTTACACAATCGCTGATAGCAATTCAAATGGAAAATATACAATTTTTATTACTTTATTAGTTTGCCTCATATTTGAATTAACTATAATATAAATTACAAAAAAATATTTCCAAAAGCGTGGAACCAAGTTTTCAGTTAATTGAAAAAACATTATTTTTTTGTTTGCTGCATTTAAAATATAGTAATGCCATGTCATAAATTTGTTTACTCTTTTTATAAATGACCTCAGGATGGTTTAAATTTAATGCTACGTTGTGTATTGTAACATTAAACAATTTTATAACTTATATTAAATATTTATACAAAATATCTTATTTTTTTTAAAAAAATAAATCTAATTGTAATAAATTAATAAAAAATTAAAAATAATATTGATTAATAAACAAAATTAATTATTTAATATGATAAAACTATTTTTTTACAGTTAATTGTTTCTGAAATTTTATTTTCTAAGCATTTTTTAGTTTTGTAAATGATCTGAGTTTCAATTTTTAATATATAAAATGACCTAATTATGTATTAAGTTTATGTCTATGCGCATTGCAGAATATATTTATTATTTTTTCTGAAAAAATAAAGTTTAAAATAAGTGGTTCTACTTATTATATACAAGAAGAAATAAATAACAATAAAATATAATTGCTTCTTCATTTTGGTGCCAAGATAGTGTCTGTTTCTTGCAAGATCAGCCACACTAAGCTTAGATATTAAAGTTCTAGAGAGGCAAAGAAGTGCACGAACAATTTTATACACTGGTGCATCGGTCTATTACTTTATTAAATTGGCAATTATGTTCTATAATACACTCCATTATAATGTTACAGATTGCAACTTCGTGAAACGTTAAAACTAATGTACAACAAAGTAATTTAATTTCATAGCATCATATTGGATCTCCATGTAAAATTTTATTGTTTTAAAATAGAATTTAAATCTAATATACAGTACATTGTATTAATAAAAATAAAATCTTCATTGAAAGACATCAATACTATTTATTACAATGGAGTACCGACCTCAAATTTTTTTATTGCAGAAATGGATAGAGGCTCTATCCATTTCTGCAATAAATCATAGAGGCTGCAAAAATATGCCACTCTGATTTTTTTCAGATTTTTTAGGGACCGGGAAGTATTGCCAAAAAGTTTTGGCGAGGTCGGGTTCGAATCCACGTCCCTTTTGGGTCCTATCTTTTTATTTATTAAGAGAGGCGGCAAGAGGCGGCACTTTTTCTGTACTTTCAATAATTTTTACAAAATATTTGCCGGGCTCTAAAAAATCTGAAAAAAAAATCAGAGTAGCATAACTTTGCACCCTCTATCCATTTCTGCAATAAAAAATTTTGAGGTCGGTACTCCATTATAAATAATAAAATGCATTTTTTAAATGAAGATTATTTTATGTAAGCCACATTTCGTTAAAAAGCTTACTACATCAATAGTTTCAAATTTGAAAAAGAAACAAAGAAAACAAGATTGTGTCATATGTACACATTTTATTTATTATTTATTTTTACCAGCTCTATGGTATAGTGGTTTAGACTCTTGTCCGAGAGGTCCCCAGTTCAAATCCCGTGAACACGGCAGACTTTTCGTGACTTGGGATGGGTGTAACTGATTACTAGATGGTAGAATTGGTAGGAGGAAGGCAGTTTATGACTTTCTATACTCCGCTAGGGTGATTCAGACAGCAGAATGTTTTGTAAACAACATACGTGTTCTTTAATTGTCTGGCGTGCAGACTGGGTATTAGGAGCCTCAGAGAGCACTGTGAACAATATTGACAAACAAGTTCCACCATTGGTAACCAACCAACCAACCATTTTATTATTTTTTTTTTTTGCATCAACTGAACTATGTCGTAAGGTACTGGTCACAAGTAACTGACTAACTTTTCAACTTTTCGTGGACCCCACCTAGCGTTGCTTAAGGCGGATTCAGATGGCGACAACGGCGATGCGACGCGATTTTGTCACACAAGCTGTGAAATCCTATGCGGCGAGCGAATTCGCCAGGTTGCGGCAGCGAAATCGCGTTAAATGCGATGTTTTTTTTTTAATCGCCAAATATGGTCGCCAATGGATGTCACAGCAAGTGCGCATTATTCGCGACGCGTCGCATGATAAAAATCGCCATGTGAATTCGCCTTTAGGGTTGTGTTGATTCCTTCCAAATCGCAGCGACCATAATGGCCTATATATTATAGGAATCCATCCCATCATTCGCCTGGTTGTGACTGCAGGAACCATGGTAATCTCAGTCAAGATGGTCAACAAATGAAAGAGGATACACTAAGTCATCTCTCGGATGCACAAACGGGTGCTCCTGGGATCGAGCTTCCGACCATCAGTTTACCAATCAGATGCGCATACTACTGTGTCAAGTAACAGATCTATCTAATATGTTCATTTGATACCATGTAGTATTTTTCTGTGTTTCTTATTTAGAATTTCAACATGAAAACTAGAACTTTGCTAATTTCATGTTTTAAACTGCAATAATTTATAATAATTAGTTCTTATTTTAAGCTTTTAACTTGAATTTTTTAGATAAAGGAAGAATTTTCAACGCGCATAAACTGTGCATATACAAAATGTTATAATCATGATGTGTCATTATTATTTTATAAACAAATTATTGATTTTCTATTTCAATAGCACACAAAAAAATGTTATAATAAATTCAATTTTGTGTAATTTACGTATTTTTTAAAAATTTATTACACTCAATTTCCATTAAACATCAATGATTAAACTGTACTGTATATTTCATTATATAAGAATATAAAATTGACTCTGTATATAATTTATGAGTATTGTGTGGTAAAAAGATTTAAAGCCAAGAATGTAGCAGTCAGAATAGCTTCGGGTAAATACCATCGATTTTTTTATGTTATACTCAAATAAAAAATGTTAAAATGTATATTTTATATTGTTATATTATTTGTGTTTGAATTTGTATCTCATTGTCGTGTTTTATGCGAGTTTCCGCACGTAAAGTAATTTATATTTTAAGCTGTAGTCTGTGTTTGTCTCAGAGAGAAAGAGAGAGAGAATAAAGCATTATTTTCAGACTGGAGATAAATTGTGGCTCTTTGCCACCACCAAGAACCATCTCTCTCTCTCTCTCTCTCTCTCTCTCTCTCTCTCTCTCTCTCTCTCTCTCTCTCTCTCTCTCTCTCTCTCTCTCTCTCTCTCTCTCTCTCTCTCTCTCTCTCTCTCTCTCTCTCTCTCTCTCCCTTTCTCTCTCGTAGTTCAGGTGCAGATACAACACGCACGCTCGCACACAGTGGTGTTGGTATATGACAGAGATACATGGTTTGTATATATGTAACGTATTTTAATAGTAAACAATTCAAGACTGTTTGCATAGAATGTGTTACAAAATTTTACATTTTACTATTAAATTTATTTACATTGTTCATATTTTTTTTTTAATATTGTAATTTATGTAGCATGAAGTCAGCCATGACTACTTACTTTTTTTAAAAAAAAATATGTACGTAAATTTACTTACAATAACGATTGTTAATTATTTGCATAATTCGCGTGTCATATATATTATATGTTAATGAATTTATGCAACATAATTGATCATAATTTATAATCGTTTATATAGACGCCATTTTTATTCTGACGCCTGCGAATTCAATATCTATGCAACCAAGTGAACACTGAAGCTATGCAAATTGCGTTCAATGTATGTAAGGGGTAATCAAAAAGAAGTATAATTAATATATTTGGAATCAAATTGAATTCAAAATATTTGTTTTATTAAAACGTCAGTCAATGTTATACTATAAATATAGAATTGGCTAAATATGTAGCTGCTATAATATGGAGTTAACATGGATGTATTAAATATATGTCACTATAAATATATTTACTAAAACTAAATATATTAATTATATCTATACCTGATATAAAATTTGCTTTTTTTGCAATAAAATGTCAAAATTTGATTGAATCTCATTTGTAGGATTTGAATTTAAATTTTTAACATTAAAAAATGATATATGTAATTGGGCGTTATACTTTCCTGTTGAATGCATGTAAGTACACACATGGTGCTGTAACATGCGACAAGTACATCCTCTACAACACACAAGTATACGCTCTTTGTTCATAAGTTAGTATAGAGCTTATCGTCTCTTCTCATATGTGACAATGTTAATGAAATATAAACACTTGAGTAGAGCAAGCTTCATAATCCTCCACAAATGTATATACAGTGCAATGTTATCGTTTGCTACTGTTCATAAACTTTAGTAGTACTTGGATATGTATAATATTATTATAGATAAATACGTACTATATTAAGAACATTATTAATTATCTTAATGATGTTTATATTAAGAATTTACTACTTCTAGTAAGTATCATACTTCAAAACAAAATAATAAGAATTATCTAATATTTTTATTTATTCTACAACATTTATTTAACTTACTCCTAACTTAGTCGAGAAGAAATTTTATATGAATTTTATGTTTAAACAGCAAGTACACTATTTATGTTAGTGAATGTTTATAATATTCTACTGACTGAATAAGTAATGTAGAATAATATAGCATGCTTAAAATTATTTTCATAGAAATTTTTATAATTAAACTTATATGTAATTAAACCATACAAAGTAAGTACAGTATATTATCAGAATATTTGTTACTAGATCAAATTAATACTTCAAGTATAAACATTTCGTGGAATGGATTATCAATTTGAACAGAGTGCTTTTAGCAGCAAGGAAATGATCACTGATGATCAACACAATTAATAATTTAAACTGTATCCAGATAAATTCAATACCTGAGCACAAGAGCTTATGGAAATAGAAATTCTTGATAACTTTGATTACGATGAATTTTGATAGCACGATAGTGGATATTAAATTAGAAATGAATTTTTTGCCAAATATCAAAAATTTAATGCATTTAATATCATTTTATTAAAAGGAACGTATAAAGTGTCTATATATCATTAGGTCTTATGGGTGACGTTTGACATCAAGTGATGGAAGAGACACGTCGATTAACTTTCACTCCACAAATTCAATAAACATATCGTCGATACGATAAAAACAACAAGGCATTTTATACGTCCCTTTGGTAAATTTGTTTTGTTGAGATTAAAAGTATAAACATTAATTTGCTTCCCAAGATGATTTTATTAAATGCCTTTTAACTGAGGTATATATATGGCAACAGTCATTATTTTCAGCTTAATATCTATTGGATCAACAGCAATCGTAATCAAAAATTCAAAATAAACTACAGAACTTCCATTTTCAGTAAGCTCTGGTGCTCATGCAGGTATTGATTTCATCTGGATAGTTTAAATTATTAATTCTGTTAATCGGTATTCATTTGCTTGTGACTAAAAGATGATGATGGTAAAGCACTCTGTTAAAATTAATGCTCCATTCCAGAAAATGTTTGTATTTAATATTTGCTAACTTTTCTCAGTTACAAAGTAAAATATTCAGCTTCATGTAAATAATATGTTACTCAAAATTTGTTTTCACGGAAATTTTGTAACGAACATTCGTGAGCATGGAGTAACGTTGCCAGATAAAATATTTACTAAGGATTTTCATGTCTTCTTTCTAAATAATGAATTTTAAACTTCGACACAACCTGAATGTTACATTTTGTAAGAGGTACATACAAATTCTATTAGAGCATGATTAGTATAAACAATTTGTATTAAATTTTGTTCGTACTGCATGCTCCATATTGTAAGTTGCAAGCATATATTTTTCTCAAGCAAATAAAGCAGGGTTAAACTTTTGAACAATCCTTATGTGTACTGATTTATAAAGTGCAAAGAAACTTATTATAAACTCTTTTATACTGTGGCAATATTTTTAATGTCACTTTGAATCAACAAAACGTGTTATTACATTAACCTTATCTCTCACATATGTTACTGTGCAATTTAAAATTAATACAGAATAATAATTCAATGGAACAAAGTACTTTATAAATTATCCGTTTTCATCCCTTTAAATGTTATTTCCTGCTGCTTTCACTCAGTAAAAGTACTTTCTGTTCAATCTTGATTTGAAAAATTGTAAAATGTTCAACATTTCCCATCACTCGAAAATGATCACTCTACTTTAATGCAATGCTAAGATAATTATATTTATATAATATACTAGTTAACTGCTCCAACACTGTTACATGAGAATTGAGTTTTATGTTGAGTAATATAAATTAATTAAATTACTAGGTAATTAATTTAATAACAGCTATGGAAATTAAGTCACTTGCAGTTATATATTTATGCAAAATATGCTACAAAGAGATTGCAAAAAGAGTTAAACAATACTGACAACCATAAACACTATGTTTTATTTATACTAATATTAATTAATTGTAATACATTTCATTAAATTTTCAATTACATTTAATTGAATATGATGTTAATATCATTACTGACATAGTTATTAAAGTAACAAATAAAATGAGTAGAAAATTAATTAATAATTTACGTATGTTCTTCATAAAACAACACGCTATGTTATGGATATAAAATACTTCACTGTTGAGCTGTACGAGTGCAAATTAAATTATAAGGAGTTATGACTATTCAGTTGCAAAACCATAAAAGTTTCAAGTGTACTTTTTACGATTGAAAATTACTGCTTACTTTTTTACTAGATATAGCAATTGTTTTCAGTCATAAAGTCAAGTTGATGTAAAATTTCTGAGCCAATTTTTTTAAAACACATTTTTGTATTTTCGAGTGTTATAAAGTTGGTGATGATTACATTGAAAAAGTAAAAAAAAAAATGTCTACTTATATGATTTTTATGTAGAGACATTGCTACAAAAAAATTTTACTTTTTTTTTTTTTTTTTTTTTTTTTTTTTTTTTTTTTAAAAAAAATTTTACTCGTATTTATTCATTTGTGACTAAAAATAATGCTGCAGTAAGCAAAATTACATGGATGATGTATATATTTTTTTTAGAAGAATTCATTGCATTGGTTTTAGCAGATAGTGTAAAAGCAGAGAAAAGATAAATCATCTTTTCTCTGCTAAAAGCAAATTTAATTGTTGTATAGCGGATCAAAGTCTATAAAATCACTTGGTAAATTTTTCACCCAAAGCCTTAATTATGTCACTTGGTAACGTGATTGTGTTTTGAAATGACCCAGAAGTTACTATTTCACATAATTAAAGTATTGAACATGATTTAATATAAGGCTTTGATTTGCTACCATGATGAAATTTTCTTTTTAAAAAATCTTATACAATGGACAACGCAAATGAAATTTTTTTATTGCAGAAATGAATATAGAACACCAAACTATGTTTTATTTTTTTGTTTCAAGATTCCAGAAATAATTTCTAAAAAACTATTGAAAGTTCAAATTTAAACCTACGCTCCAGAGAGCATTGAAAAATCTGAAGAAGAGAGTAGTATTTTAGAGTACTTATTATATTTTTACAATAAAAAATTTCTTGTGAATTTTACTTGTTTCTTCTACCGAAATGTTCTTATCTTCTCTTCATGCAACTCAAGATGTTATTATAGTAGAGGATTCAATGAGTAGGGGACGAAAAAGAAAATCATAATTACTTATCTTAAACGAGAATGATGAAAACTTATGGTTATTCATTAAATAAAAAAAAAAAATATTAAACTTTACTTTTTAGCCGAGATGGCGAATCGTAAAAATGTAAATTTCAAAATTTAAGATAATCTTTATAGTATACTTCATTACTTATTTTATTACCCAGCTGCAACGGAAATAATGAAATTTAAATTACGTTTTTATCTGCATCTTTGAGTGCATCTTAGTAAGGATATCAGCGACTTTAGAAGAAAAATATTGCAATGCCAGACTCACGTCCATTTACGACAAAAATGTCGCTCTCTGTTGACTCGTTTCTTTTTACGCCTCTTTGCTTTCTGTTTCTTTATCTCCAACTTCGAGTGTTTATTTTCCGCTCTACGCTCTTCATATTTATTTCTATTCTCACTCTAACTCCTCTCGTCTTGTTTAAACTCTGCAGATATCATCTTTTATCTCTTTGGTATTTTATTTTCTGCTTTCTTTGCTCAAAAGTCTGTATCTTTATCTTATATAAAAATATAATAAAATACTGTTTGTAAATGGAAGTATTTATTCAAAACATAATTTTTTTTTCCATACAAAAATATCAGTACAGAAGGCAAGATACACTTAAATTAATTTAATATTCCACCAGATATAACTAGAAGTGTTAAGATTGTGGTTATATAAGTTTGTAAATCAATTTTGTAACTTTATATTGATTATGATAGTTTCGCAGTAGAAGTATATATGTATAGACATATGTGAGAAATTGTTACGCTGAAATATGAATAGACCAGAAATCTTCCAATTCCAACTACTTTCGTAGGGAGTATCGTAAAAAATTGAATGCATTAATGAAAATTAACATTTAATCATGGTACTTAAGTTATAGACTTTTTGTTTCACATCTGTAGATTAATTAAAATCTAGACCAGCTCAACGTTTTAAAGAAAAAAACTTTATTACTTTAGTCATCTTACGAAATGTAATTTTTAAAAAGCTTTCTCCCTCTTTGCTACTATACTGAGGCATAGGATATAGTTATTAAAGCGATACTATAAAGCCTAACTGACGGGAACTGACCGAAGGGCAGCTGACTCGACACTTTGATGATAATTAATCTTGTCCTAACGAGATCTCTTACGTTGCAAAATATTTCTCTTATATATTTTACACTCGAATCTATTCCCTCCAACTTTTTTCATTTTCTGTTGTTTCAAATATAATTTTGATGAAAACATTAGGAAATCAATGGAAATTGGAGTCGTTTAAAAAAATTCTAATCAAATATCGTGACATTGTTTTTAAACTTTTCAATTTTCATTCTGGAAACATTCATTTATTGTTAAATTTTAATGTTAATGCAATCTAAAAATTTTAAAATAACTTTGTATAATACGTACTAAATAATATGAATCACTTGAGGCAAAAAAAACAAAAAAAAAATCATTTTATCTTATCCGGTTTTAATTTTTTTTTCCTTGAATAAATAAACTATTACCAGCAAAATTTAAATTATTTTTACAAGGGTTAAGTCAACGTAAATTAATATAATAACTCCCGGCTTCATTCTTTTAATTGATTGTTAAATTTATGAAAAAAATTATTTTACGTTAAACTTCCTTTATATAAGTGAATGTTGCAAAAGTAACTCAATTTGTTTAACAAAGACCTTTGATAAAATTTTCAATGTAGCTTGTGGGCATAATATCATGTTAATATGTTGTACAGTACATGCTACTAAACAAACAAGTGAATTTTCAAGGAGGAAAGGAAACAAAATAAAGACAACTTCAGAAAGAGTTTAATCTCTGAAGATATTCAAGGAGTAAAACCTTTGAGCACAAGAGGATGGGATTTTATATGAGACATAATATATTCTGTTGGGATTCGGTATAAATTAATGGATGCATTTTTTTTTTTGAGCGGGTGGGGGAGGTACGGGAATCTGTTGCAGTTATTCTATCTAAAACAAAGACATTGGTTTTATTACTTTTGCAATTTACTGATTAGAAATTTCTACTTTTTATCGAATGACATATTTTTTTTTACTATTGAATTTCAAGATGCAATTTGTAGGAAATGCACCGACTATTTTGACTTAGGTTTCCATGGTTTCCTCACCTCTGAATTACTGAATACTGTCAAATTATACTCGAAAGAGCGGCAATCATTTTATACTAACAAATAATACTTAAATAATTATTTTAAACCTTTCTGCATTTTATATTCTTAATTATATTTTACATAGCACCATGTATTATTATATTTTTTTGAAATGCTTTGTTAGTCTTCAGAGAAAATTCATCTCCATAAAAATATCGAAAATAAATATATGTAAAATTTTTGTCTGTATATAGCAAAGTTTTATAAATAAAAATTCTTTTAGAATATCACTGACAACAAAATATAAAATTTACATTTCACGGTTGAAAAATCAACACTGGATGAAATTCGAGCTCTGCTGAACACAAGGCTTGCATAAATCATATTTTCAATGTTGACACTCGGCATATGGATTGCGTCATAGAGTTTATAATACAAACAGGCGGAACTGGATAAATAATAAAAACCTGAATATTTCAAACAAACAACATGGCATTATCAAATATTTCCATTTTAATGATTGGATACAATATAATGATTTATGGAAGAGATGCGAAGAATTATAAAGTGTATTTTTTTTTAACAATTATACGCATTGTTACCAATAAATATATATTTAGGATACATTAAATGTAGTGGGATATGAGGGAAAGGGGACTGACCATTCTGACTGAGGTTTCTGTGGTTCCCTTACTCACTCGGGTCTATAAAGAGCCTGAATGAAAAATAAAATATTATACGCTTGCAAATTAGTTTATATTCTATGTAATAGAACAATAATCTAAAGCTACGATTTATTTTAAAGTATTACGGATAACAATGGGGGGGGGGATAGTTCTCTAAAAATTACAAAATATAAATGAGACTCACTGAAACTGGTCTCGGAGCAAGTGAAATATTTAGGATGGCTGCAGGTATAATATTATATCCCCCACACTCGAAATTTAGAATTAAAACTGTCCATTTAAAGAAATCTGTTATTTTCGAAATTTGAAACATAACAATATGCATACATAAATAATGATTCCTATTTTATAAATATATAATATAATTTACACTAAATTTTTAAAAAGTTAAATATAAAGGGATTATATTATTATTTGATGTGTACAAATATTAAATTAAAAGCAGTCATGACAACAAAGTAACACAAGTAATCTGTAAACACCATAATGGAACACCTATACACACATTTCTTGGATATTGCTTCTGACTTTGTAGAACTGATGATGAATGAATTGTCGTGTGGGAGTGGTTGACACTGAAAATGATTTTCTCCCTCAGTCGGTGAAAAATATCAATCGTCCTTTGATTTTC
The DNA here is from genome assembly GCA_949825025.1 of Siphlonurus alternatus. Taxonomy (NCBI): domain Eukaryota; kingdom Metazoa; phylum Arthropoda; class Insecta; order Ephemeroptera; family Siphlonuridae; genus Siphlonurus; species Siphlonurus alternatus. Next base: position 18,634,241 of record OX463784.1, on the reverse strand, counting down.
ACAAGTTATTTGTTACATATTAACAAACTCTCGATTTTGAATTGTTGTATTTACATTACGAATGAAATGACTCCGTGAAAATAAAATACGAGGAAATTTGCATCATCAAACTTCACTTCGTTTAGTTTACGAAACCTAAAGTCTAGCACGTATATAATAATTTTTGTTTTTAAAGGAAAAATATTAATTTAATATATATTTTACTTTCAATTTAATAAATATTAATGCGTTATTATTATCAACACGAGGAAAATAGTATGAAAATAAGGATTCAGGGGTGTCACCTTAACTTACAGAACTTTCAATAATTGTTTAAAAATAGTTCTGGGACTCAAAAAAAAATGTGACAAAATCCATAGTAGCATAATTTGGTACCCACTGTTCATTTCTACAAAAAAAAATAAATAAATAAATAAAAATCATTGAGGTTGTCTATTTCTTACTTTCCCCACAATTTAAAATCTCTAATTATTCTATAGAAATATCTACTACATAGGTGAGCATATCAGGCAAGATAGAATTGTTTTGCTTAATTAATAATATTAATTTTCATCAAGTCCTCAGGCATTATTTAATAATAGAATATACAATATTCAAAATATTACACACATCTGTATACACCAAGACTAAAGCTAAATACATAAAACAAACAAGTAAACAATAGCTAAAACTCCCATTGTCAAGCAGATACCCTGAAGTAATGAAAAGTTGTATTTACTTTTTAAAACTAAAAACAAGGTAGACTTGACCATTGTTAGGAACGTTTGATTTCAACGTAACAGAAAATGATGAAACTTGATCCTCTCTGCAGACCTTGTTAAAGTTAACGATTGAAGGGCACTTGCTATTTCAGTTCATAAAATCAGTTTCTGTATAAAGTTTATTTTAAAAAAAATTGATCCGGGTGTAAAATATATATTATATTAATGAACGTTTTAAAATAGGAGAGATTTGTAATAAAATACAGCACCACGCATTATAATATACATAAAGTTATAATAAATTTAGTAATATTTTCAAGAATGGATTTAAAGTCTTATGAAATAAATTGAATAGAACTGCTGATTTAAAACTAGAAACATTTGTCCTGCTCTAAAACATTGTCTTTGTTTCAGACTTAATATATCTTTATACTTCAAATGAATGGAATAGTGACTTAATCCTCTTTACAACTATTCCTTTTTTTTTTCAGAATTATAACACAGAAGGTATTGTAAGCTCTACAAAGGAAGCTTTCGTATATATATTATATAACACTTTGATAGAACTTCATAAATTATTTTACATCAACTAATTAATATTAATTTAAAATATTTGGTGGCTTACATGACCAAAATGTGTCAATTGCCCCAAAGTACGTAACAATCAAAAAATTAAAATATTTTTTTTTTCAGTCTTGGCAAAAATTAAAAAGAGCCAGTGACTTGTGATGTGTGTAGTACATTACCAATACAATAAGTATGGAGTAATAAATGTTTTTTGAAAGTGGCATCAACTTATTTAGGTAGTTTTGCGTGAATAGTTGGTAAATTTGTATTGTTTATTAAAATAATATGATAATACAAGCCGCACGTGGCATACAGAAACGAAACATATTAAATCATTGACATTTTATGATTTTGTCACATAACTGGCCTCCACATTTTATTAACTATTTATAAAAAAATAGATATTTTATTTTATGTTTCTTCTAAAATTTATTTTTTTAGTTTTTAATTTTATTTAATAAAATATATAAAATATAGTATGATTTTGATGTGTTTATTGCATTACATATTAATGCTGAAACTTTAACTAATTTTTTAGCATGATAATTTATATCCACGTGATATGTAATTTTTACCTTTGTATGGGTTATCTTTGTCAGATGCTAATTTTGTAAATATTGCTCTCCAAATACTAACATAATGCAATAATTAATATACTAATGGGAATTCTCTCTATATAATTAATTGCTGCAAGATAAATAAATTGCGTAAGACCATTACGGAATGACATTTACTAAAGTTTGTGTCATCTTACGATAACTCAAGCATTTTAAGTTAAATGACGAAAGTGTACTCGGTGTGAACTTGATGTAAATTTCGTTATCGTCTTTACATGATGAGAGTTCATTGCAGTTGACATGCTTCAAGAGATGCAACCAGAGATGGTTGTGTAAGCGCCAAAGTCGGTCAGAGTTGCAATGTTAATTGATGCAGATATCCAGGTACACCGCGGAACATTCAAAACGCTATCTCTCCTTAATTATAGATTTATTTAATTACTAGAAAGTGCTTTTGTTGATTCTTATTAATTGTTTGAGTATCTTCTTATAATTTTTGTATTTAAAAATGACGTAATCCATGCTGTACTTGTGCCAACAGTGGTTAAGAATTGAATTTACAGGGGGCATACATGACTAAAATGTGTCAATTGACCCAAAATACCAACCAATCAATCATTGATACTAGAAATTTCTAACAAAAATGAAAAATAGAAGATGTAGATTTTTAATTTTTAAGGGATGTAATAAGAGCATCCATCATAATTTAATGTCATCAAGTCTCCATAGACTGAATTTCAACGCCCAAAGCTCAATTGACGTTCATGATTTCTCGTAGTGTACTTATGAGACTTATTATTTGGATAACGAGAGAGATATGCTTCATGATTTTAATAATACAAGTTGTAGTAAAATATCCTGACATCTCATTAAAATTCTTAATGATGTTACATGTAGAAACTGTACAGACTTCTAGTTAAAAAAAATAGTTACATGTATTTTTTTAATTAAACATACTTAAAAAAAATATTTAAACAAGAAATATGTATAATAACGTCATTCAGAAATATGCATGTAGCTGAAGCAGCTATCATAATTAAACAGTACTTCTATGTAGATTTTAGGGAGATACATAAAGAAGCAACATGACTATTGCTCACTGAAAATAACACAATTAATCATCCATAAAAATATCAATATAGCGAAAGATAAATTTCAAAATGTTAGTATAAAACTGTACTGCTTATAAACTTAGGATCAGTTTGAATCGTGTTACTGGATGATTTGCTGAAGATCTAGCTCAAGTAAAGACTTGCAATGTTATAGTACAGATAAGTATATAATGAGAGATTGGCAAAATGCATTGACCTGTTCTCGTTAGATCACCGAAGTCAAACAACTTCAACGTAGTAGGATGGGTGACCGTTTCAAGTAGAAATAACGTTTGCTCCCTCCCTGGGGTAAATTCGTCTCGTTTTCCATGCATTGAGTGATGCACTTGTATGGTGATATTCCAGACTTTGGTTCAATAATAAAAATAGAGGTGTTCGTCTTGACTGAGGTTTTTCACGGTTCCCTCAATCTCACCTCAGTGAAAGTATAACAGGCCATGGCCATCATTTTTTCCCTCCCTTATCTCTACCCGGCCTCACGCTCATAGGGATAAAAATACAAAATAGCCACCCCAAAAAGTTCACCATACGCCTCTATAGACTGCGTAACAACTTTTACGAACAAAACGAGAAATATATTACTTTGGTGTTGTCCCGAGGTACAGTACCTAGTTAACAAATAAAATGACAAAATAAATGTTGACGTTGTAAATGAAAGACTTCATTGTTCCTTTTCATCAAATAACATTTTGTGACCTACTTCTAACAACATGTAAATTAAATTATAAACAATTTAATTTTATTTCTTTGTTACTTTATATGTAAATAAGAAACTACCTTGGGAAAATTGTAATTTTCTGTAAAGAAATAAAATCATCTGTCTTTCATTCAAAACTTCATGGTTTCTTATTTGAATGTTGAAAATAAATCATTCTTTTGTGAAAATTAAGAATCAAGTGAACAAATACATTATAAAAATTAAACTTCAATTTCCATGTTTTTATGAACAATAAAACTTTATAATAAAATTTATTTACACTAGATTAATAAATAAATAAAGATTCGCACAAAAAATAATAATATTACTGATTTATTGCAAAATTTTGTAAGCAGATTTATTAGAATGTTTTGAGAAAGGGATAGAAAAATTTAATATACATGAATTTATTATCATAAAATTATTAATTGAATCAGCAGGTTTGATTTAAACCTTTGGATAGAAAGAACGAAATAGAGGCTTTAAGTGTTCCCCGATGGAAAAATTTTCTCCATAAGCCACCATGTTATAAAATTTATAATTTTTATCAATAACCTATCAATTTGAAACCATGCAGCTGCTAGCTCCTACTCCTCCATTTAAGGGTCTTCTGATAATGAATCAATAGCTTATTTTCCTCTATAAAAATTCTTTAAGGATTATTGTTACTAGTCTTAGGAATCACTCTGAAAATTAAATAAAATTATAGTAAACCTTCCTTACATTATAACATAAATTTTCAGCAAAAAAAAAAAAAAAAAAAAAAAAAAAAAAAAAAAAAAAATGAAGCAAAAGTCAGTCTAGTTTTTTAGATATTCGTAATACAAATAGTGAGAATATCATTGGAAATCTGGCACCCATTTTCAAATCAAGTCAAATCAGCATCTTTTTCCACTAAAAACATTACTATCTCAAACACTGGACTGAATAATTACTTCTTTACTTCAGAAAGTGAACAGTCATTTTGTTATCTATGTTCTGATCTAAATTTTACCAAATTTTTTAAATTTTTGTAAATTTTTTTACCATAAAAAAATAATTACACTAGTGACAATAATCCTTAATGCAAAAAAAGTGATTTCGAGTTTTATATATATATATATATATATATATATATATATATATATATATATATATATATATATATATATATATATATATATATATATAGTTGGATGGGACGGTGGGAACATTCCAAAATCAGCTGACTTGAAACCTGTATCCCTGCTTGATTTGCTGCATGGAGTTACAGCTTTAAAAGACAAAGAAATGTTTTGTTATTTTGGTTGACTTTTGGAAGAAGAGCTCCCTGAATAGCTAGTTTAAAATGGTTCAAGTTCATAACGCCTCAATAGACTACGTGATAATGTCCACAATATAATAATTATGATATTGTATATAATGTATATTATTATTTATATTTTTGTATATATATTACTAATTACCATTATTATTATATACAATATTATACCTTGTATATAGTAATAATTTTATATTAATTAAACTTTGAGTAATTAAATAGCCTGCGGTAAAAATAATTATGCAAACAATTATTTTAATTGCATGAACTTTATCGAAACAAAGCATCATGATTTTGAATTTTAAGAGGTATATTAAAATTAGTATTTTTAAAGTATATGGAAACTATAATAATTTATTTAAAAAATTGAAAAAATAATATTTTAGTTCTGGTAATAACTTAATTGGTACCATAATAAAACAACTTTTTCTTTAATGTTAATTTTGTTAATGTTTTTAGGTAATAGGGGGGGGGGGGCATTCACAAAGCACTTTAACCCCAACTTTAGCCCCAAGTTTTATCCATGGTACTAAACATGGTGCTAAACCAGGGGCTAACCATGTATATAGCTCCTAGTTTAGCACCATTTTTAGTACCAGGGATAAAACTTGGGGCTAAAGTTGGGGTTAAAGTGCTTTGTGAATGTCCCCCAGGAAGTTTATTAAAGAGCTGAGACATATAAAAAAAAATCTATTTTTTTAACTTCTTCTCAAGTAATTACGGTGGAATAATTAAACCTTTAAAAACCAAACTACCAACTTTCGCTCAGGAGTCCACATTCTTTTCTTCATCTACTGTATTACCTCTATTAAAGAAATTTTTTACCTTTTGGTTAAAAAAAAAATATTTGAAAAGTGATTGTTGAGCAGCAAAAGAGTCATACAAACCATTGAAATTCTTTTCATATTTTTTATCAATGTGCCAATTCCTTCTTTAATTCTCATTAATTAGCTAAATTATACTTAAAAATTTTCAACTTTATATATTAATCTTACTGTGAAGTTTTGATTTTTTTTATACCATGATGGTTTGGCAATATACAAATCAACAAACTATCTAAATTCATAAAGATATTAATAATTATTATATAGAATTACTACCGTATTAAATGAATGCAAATAAATGTGATCGCAAACATTTTTCATACTGAATTTGTTTTAATCGTTTCATATTTTACAGAAAAAAAGTTCACATTTTTCTTATTTCTTATTATAATATACTAACAAAAGTTATGTCATTAAAATAATACTTGCCATATTCTTGCATGAAATTAAATTAATATTTATTATGATTGCACCATTTTTGAAAGATTTGTCTATCAATAAGTCTAAACCGATCGGTGGCGCAGTGGATGCTTGTCTGTCGCTCGGGAGGCTCGAATTCGCTCTCAGGTGCTTTTACATATTGTAAATGCCTCTGCGCTTCGTGCGTGCATGTGCTCGTTCTTTCCGAGAGGGGGCGCTTGCATGTCCTTAACTGTACAGTACTGCTGATATACAGCTAGGATTGGTGTGTAGGCTTGACAGGTCTATGCATTGCTCCGGCTAGTCCAGGCTGTGGTTGTTAGTGGCCCACACCATACTTTAAGGAAAATCCTAGGACAGTTCACCACATAAAATCATCCATTTCTATTAAATCACATGTTATTGGGCTTACCCGTTGTGTGATATAGAAGTTATTTTCATTTTCATTTAGACTATATAATATAAAATTTACAAATAAAAATGTAATTATTCATAAAAATTTGATGTAAATAAAACGAAATAAATTTTGGAAAAGTCAATATATAAATAAATTAGTAATATTCATTTACGTTTTTTTTTTACATTATATAGCAAATGTCAACGTGGACTTTCTCTTTGTTAAAAGTGACATTTTTTTTTAATATTAATGTCTGTCACGCAAGTGATAACATCTGACTATTTCCATGACGTGCTGGAATTCTAACTCACATTATAGGAAAATAACAGATGTAAAATTTAAATGATAAATTACAATCATCAATCTAAATTTCTTATTCAGTGTCAGTTTTAATGGTAAATTAAAAACATGTATGTATTCAGTGTAGTAGTATATGTAGTTTTTTCAGTGCAAATATTGTAACAAATTTAATTAGATTTTTGTATTATTAAAAAACTGGAATAGAAAAAAATTACTGAATATATTAAGATTCAGTGAGCAATTAGATTTTAATTACGGCTTCAATATTTCTTCATGATACAGGTATAGTAAAATCATTATTTAAGTAGCGAGATGATTGGATGAGATATTTTGAGCGATAGAAGTGAGTATTCTTGCGTTATGGAAAACGACAGAGAGAGAGAGAGAGAGAGAGAGAGAGAGAGAGAGAGAGAGAGAGAGAGAGAGAGAGAGAGAGAGAGAGAGAGAGAGAGAGAGAGAGAAGAAAGAGAGAGAGAGTATAGAGTTGAGATAAATAAGAAAATTGAGCCTTTTATAAAAAAAAAAACAACTCCATGTATACAATACATATTTGCATTAACAAGCAGTATAAAAAGCAACGAACAACTTTAAAACCCATCATCACACGTAAATTAATGAACATATATGATGTAGTTAAATTTTCAAGTATAATTATATGACTTGAATTGACCTCCAAAAGAAAATTTAATCCTTAATTAAAGATTACATATAAAAAAATACTTTTTCAATATAATTTACTTATATTTAAGATCTACAGATAGATCTTATTGATTAGAATTAGATAGTAAATTTCCTAACTATTACTACGTATACATGATGGTATTTTAATACGTATTCGTTGACGATGGATAATATTATTCTTATGAGGCGTCGTCAACGGATACGTATTACACATCGTCATGTAAACGTAGTGTATGAAAAATATAAAAATTCTGAGCTTTATAGCAACCAATAATACTGTATATTATCACCTATATGAAACGATTTTTTAGGTATTCATACGAATATTGCATATCAAAGTAATTTCTCTCCCTCAAGCAAAATAATAAATCTGAGATATAATTTTAACGTTCCAATGGTCTGGAATTATATATACATGACCAGCAATTTTAAAATTCCTGTCTGATGTTTTATAATAACTATTTTTATGATAAACAAACAACAGCTCATTATTATTATTTTTTACACTGACTTCAAAGGATTTTTATCTAACTTTAAATTTTCATGATCAAAGTCAAACGCCTGGTATATTTAATGAAATTTTTCAAAATGATAATAATGTTACAATTTTGTATACTTTGTATGAAATGTAACATTTCATTAAAAAAAATGTGCATATAGAAGTTGCTAATAATATGGATAGAAAATTTGAATAATTATAGGATAGAAAAAAAAATAATAACTAACCATATAATATTGAATCAATTTATATGTAAAATGTATGAATAGGGTAATTTATATATTTTATAAACTTATTTACACTAGTATATAGGCTTTGATATTTTAGAATTTTTTGAAAACTTCTTATATTGCAGCCAAAGCCCAGGGTATCTATACATACCCTGGCCAAAGCCTATGTAATAGAGTATATGACAATTATCATATATAGGCATACAGGCTTATTTGATTGATATATTATTATTTCCATTATTTTTCTTTTTCGCCTCATTCTATGGGGCTATATTCCTTAACTAAGTAAAATCTTACCTTTAGTTATCATACTTAGCTCCAAATTAATCATAATTTTATCATATTTAAAAATGATTGTGTGTGAATTTTAGATCTAGAATTGATTTTTTTTTTGCAATATTAAAAACTCACCAAAGGAAGCCTCCAAAATTCAATGTAAGTGTACATACCTGCAACAAATTTAAATCACTATTAGAACATTCTTAGTCCATTCTAATGAAATTAGAACGTAAGAAAAAGATTATACTAACATATCATAATCAAATATGTTTAAATAAATAATGATTGCATGCCATGCAGTTGTATACACAAATCAATGTAATAATATAAGAATAATTTCAAAACAATAATTGAGAAAGCAGAGACTATAATAATAATTAATTCATAGGAAAGGTGTATCCAGAAGGTCTAATATAAGGCCTGATTTAAGGCGCCTTTTTGTGAGTCTTAAAATTAAGCCTAAAATCGGGTCTTAAAAATGTGACCTTGCAACGAGCCTTTATTGCATCTGTCACAACATTGGAAGGCTCGATTTAAAGACCAAATTTTTTAAAGCCCAATTCAAAGCCCGATTTTAGATGCAATTTTAAGACTCAAAGTAGGAGGCCCTAAATCGGGTCTTATGCCTTTGTGAATATTAAAAAAACTTTCCATATACTATTTTAACTTGATTTCAAATAAAAAGTGATAAAATATTTCATATTGATTGAAATGATGTCAATATTATTTGTATAAATAATTAATTAAAATTTAATACCATGAATTAGTGTTAATTAAATCAGTACTGAATATTTTACTTCATTAACATATAACACTAACAAATTATATTGTTTAATAACGGTTTTATATATAGGGGAGAAAATGTGAAAACATAATTTACAACTGTGGAAATTAATCATATAAAGGGTTACAAATAATTATGAAGACATTTAAAGCTAAAAAATATGACCATTTTATAAAATATTTCTGTTGTGTACAAAAAATACATTATTTGATTAATTATAATCATTTTAAAATATGGTAATAAATTAAATAGAGTATGAAATTGTTCATATTACTGGATACACATATCACGACACAATAAAAGAGTATGACAAATCACATTATAAATCACACAATACTGTTTTACTTTATTAACGCACTATTAGTAGTTATATATAGTGCAGTTTGTTACTTTGTTCATTATTTATTTCTTTTTTTTTTATAATTTTCTTCAAATCTAGAAACATAATATATATCATGTAAAAGTGATGAATATTATAGAGGAAAATTATTGGATCCAGACTAAATTAATTAATTCATAATTTTTTATTGCTCTTCAATTGTATAAAACAATATAAGCAAGTCATATATTTATAATTATATATAAAAAATAAAAAAATAATACACAAAACAATACCGTAGAACATTGTCATCTTCCAAGAGTAAATTAAAATCCAGCAGTTAACATTGTAAATTATCAAGATTTTTTGTAAATATACACGTCTTATTGCATCAATGGAAACAATAGTTATGCAATAAAATCATTAAAAATAGTTAATTACAAACACTGTTAATTATTAATATACATAATTTTTTCTTTAAAACAGCAATTTTTTAATAATTTATTTGAAATATTATCAAAAAGAGTGGAAAACCACAATGCCCTTTTTTCTCAGTTCACTGGACCTCTGAGAACTCATGATATTTTTATACTGGGTGTTCGCTCATAGTTAGCAAAACGCCAGAAATACCTAATTAGGCAACAATTATCTTCCTTTTACTTGAGTCGTGGTGTACTGTATTATTATATTATCATATACAATAAATTAGTAATTTGTATATCTTGCACAACTTCAATAACAACATTGCTGATACAGTAAAATAATATTTATTATTCTAACTATATTTCTAAGCACTAATTAAATTAACAAACAGTAATTAAAAAATATGTATAGAATGATTCTCAACACGTGTTCAAGTTTAATCTTAACCAGTATTAAGAATGTTTATGCTTCCCGTTTTAAATTAATTAACTTAATGTAGTTACCAGAGCACTTATTTCCCTGGAGAATGTGAGCGAAATTGCTAAGAAAACACCATCATGTAGACAAAATGCTTACGTTGCTAATTATAAACTCCCTTATTTTGCGTGTATGCGTATTTTACTAATACACTTCATAATCACAACGTTTACATGATGTTTTGTTTTAAATGTTGAAATTGTGTAGAAAAAAAAATCGTACCTCATGACAGCGCCTCTTTTTTGTCGTAAGAATAAATTCCGTATTTTTTTTTTTCAACTCAATATACATAACTTAATATAACTTTTATTTTCTTCTATTAACATCATCGCATATAGAGTTGTTTGCTGTTTTTGTTTACGAGGGAAAATAGCATAGCAGGTGTACGGACGGTCAGGAGGGTAGAAAAGAGAAAGTGGAGGTCCAACTACTATGGCATTAGATAGGAGAAATGATAAAAATAAATAGAAAAAAATAGCTTTGATTGTTCTATAATGATGGGATTTTTCCTATACGATCTATCAGTTATTGGCGTATTTTTAGAATTTTTTTAAACCTGATTTGTTTTGTTTAATAAAGTGAAAAAAAAAATCAAAACATGATTTGTTTATATATTTAGTCTGTGTATTTTGGTCCTCCATAGTGCAATAGTGCAGCCTAACTTACAGGGGCATGACGTCAGCGCAATCAGCTCTACATTATGTGACGTCACAAGACAACACTCACATGGTCGTGTAAACATCGCATGGAAGACAATCGAGTAAATAGAATTACTTAAGGTAGAGATAACGCCGAACAGCTGATCGACGTAATGCCCTTTGATTAACATGTAAACCTTGGCAAATTGACAAAAATTCTGAATTTTTTTTGAGAGGCAGATATTAGTGCCTAAAAGCCATAGAAAAAATTTCAACACGATTTAACGAGCCGATTTTTTTTAATTAATTTTTTTAATTTTCAGCATAGGGCTTTCCCATGGAGAGCCAATCTAAAAAATTAATTTAAAAAAATCGGCTCGTTAAATGTTTTGGAAACTTTTGCTATGGCTTTTAGGCCATGGCATCTTACTGTCAAAAAAATTTCAGAATTTTTGTCAATTTGCTTAGGTTTACATGTTAATCAAAGGGCATTACGTCAATCAGCTGTTCGGCGTTATCTCTACCTTAAATTGTTCGATATTTTTCAAACATTGATTCCCATGCATGTATATTTTGAATGGGCTAATGCAGGATGGGGTGGCCACCATTTAATATTTTTAATAATATATCACAGCATTTACCTATTTGTGATTTAAGGAACCGTGGAAACTTCAGTAAGGATGGTCAGTAATTGTTGAAGAATGCCATCAAGTACCTTTCGAAGGAACAAATTCTGTAACAACCATTGTTTTTATAAAATTTGAGACTGAAAATGAAATCAAGACAATACAGTATAAAAACCGTGCTTATAAATCAGTTGCACTAAAATTAATATAATCTTTTAACCTGACGCGGAAATATATTACCGTCATGGCAGGTTTTTTTCAGATCGAAAGCTCTTAGACTAGCTGTAGGTTATTATATTTATACTTAATATATTATACTTAAGTCTATTTACGAACTACTGTATGAATGTATAGAGCTGACTCTAAACCAAGTGGACGCGATTCACGAAGAGAGTTATTCAGATTTCTCACTAACCACGTTGGGTGCGATTTACAAAGCAGTTAGCCAGGTTTCTAACCACGTTTAGCTTAACCACGTTTAATTAGGATGGTTTAACACGTAAAACTGGTATAGTTAAACGTGGTTAAGCTAAATGTGGTTAGAAACCTGGCTAACTGCTTCGTGAATCGCGCCCGTTTAGTCTCATTGATTCATTATTATGAATCGCTAACCGTGGTTAGTGGGAAAGCTGGATAACTTTTTCATGAATCACCTTCTATATAGCCTCTACTTTTGTATATTGTATGTGGTCGTGTGATAGAATACAAAGAAAAGAATAACACAATGGAGACTGCATGAAGAAATTATCCAGGAAATTAAATAGTTTTCCCACTTGCATTGAGTTAGGCTGCCACTAATTAAGCGAATACTATTTAAACTGCATGGTGAAATTCCCTATATATTACCAATATTGTAAGTTTGAATCATGACTCATCAAGAAATAATGAACCAACAGGTCAATCTTCTATGTGTCAATTCGGTACTCAATAATTCCAGCTGACCAATCTTAGTGAATCAATTGAACCGTACAGACAGTGAAGGAAGGAAGGAGCTTTACCCTCACACTTCACAAAATATAACCTACAAGATTTGTGTTCTCACGCGATATAATCATGTTACAATTTCTTAGAAATAAATATTGAAAAGAACTGAAGTGAAAATAAGTACACAAACTATTTTTTATATTAATTAGTATAAAAATGGTTTATACAATAAAAAAAGCTGAAATTTTCAATATAAAATAAAGATAAAATTATTCTCTTTTGAGTGATACTATTAATTTTCATGTGATAATTATTTACCCCATTTTCATCGATATATATATATTGGAATTGCTATTGGAATTTGATGAAAAATGAAGAAAATAATTAGCACTTGTAAAAATTAATAGCATCACTCAATAGAGAATAATTTTATGTACGTGAAAGTTTCGTTCACCTATATAAGTTTTTATATTCACCTCATAAAATTTATTTATACATTTTAATACTCTATGCCATGGAGTGCATGTACAAAGATGTAACACAAACATGTTTTAATTGTTTTATTGTAATATGTGCAACAAACTAATTATTACTCCCGCTTTACTGACAGTCATTACATTACTGCGTGTGGTCAAATCGCTTATTTGTACAACAAACTCTACTACAAATTTTGTTGTGAACCTTTTTTTAAATTAGTAGTGAAACCTCCTGCAATATTTTAATTTGCATCTTGTTTTAGTTTGAAATTTATAATAATATATCAAGTTTAACCCTAGCATTAAAAAGTTGTTTTTGTTTTTGTTTTTTTTTTGGTCCCCCGCTTACTAAGACGGGGGGGGGGTGAAACGACCAGTTATTTAAATCACATGTTAAAAAGATTTTAAGTTTTTTTCACAATATATATTTTTTTGCGGAATTATATTCTCGTTGGATTACAATTTTTTGTTCAGATTTTGCGGAGAAGTATTTCGCACTGTTTTCCGCTTTAAAAGAGTTCAAGTCGTCTCGACCTCCCCCCCCCCTCCCCCATTTGGTAATGTTAGGGTTAATTTATAGTTTTTGCAAGTTATTTGGTCTGAAAATAATCCCACATAATAAGTCAATTTAATTTAAAAAATTTAAAAATTTACTTATTGGATTAAATTTCATAATATAAAAATGTGATTTTATTATTTATTCTGCCTTTTCCTTCAAAGGATATAATTATTACAAACCGAATAATGTTAAGCATTCATTATTTTTCAATCAGATATAAATTGATTGAATCTGATATTCCACATTATGATCTAAATGATTTAATGATGATTGAATTTTATTCCATGTCATTTCTGTTTATAACGTCTATTATAGAAACTTAATTAAATAATTTACATTTAACTTTCATGAGAAAGTTGAAAGCTTGCAGTTTATTTAATTGAATATTCAATTTCGATAATGTAATTTTATATTCATGAGAAAAATATAATATATACCCATTCGTTGCCTTGGAAAATTTTCCACGTGCAAATTTTTTAATCACCATGCCCTGTGTTATTATTAAAGATCAACGGGGCATATGGTGATTGACAAGGCCGCAAAGGGAAAATTTCCAAGGCGACAACTGTAATTCTTTTGACAACACAAATAAAATCCATTCTGGTTATTATTTTTTGGAGGAAATAAAAAAGGTAAAGATTAATATAAAAGCTTTATTATTTTATTAGCATTGGTTTTGATGAGGGAAATTTTAATCTGCACTATTCCAAAATTTTCGGTGTGATAAGGCATAGCAGAAGTTTTCTTTTACTTGTTTCAATTTTTCTGAAACTTGACAAAACCAGGGTCAAGCTAAAATTCCCTTCCCTTTTGCTCTTTAGAAGGCGCGAGCCAAATTTTAGCCAATCAGAGCTTCGTATTACAGATCAAAAAGTAAAAGCTTATATTTTTACCCTCATAACAGATTTCTCGAAAAATGCTATATTTATATTGTATGGGTGGGTGATTCGGAAATTTCAACAAGATTTTCCTGAAAAGCAAAGCCAGCAAATGATTTACAGGTCTTCTACATTGCAAATATTATTTCAAAGTGTAAAAATTTTAAAATTACACTAAAATAAATGTTAGTTATGTATAAATTATAAATATAAATATATTAATTGTTTTAATAAGTAAATTTCAAACAAAATTCCTCCACATATTTATCTGTTAACTAATATTATATTGAATTATTTAGGTTGAGAATTTATTGAAAAATTACTAAAAGAGTAGCTGTACAGTTGAAACACTCCCCACAGTACGATTTTGAATTCAACGTATTATAATTATGTGAGCACGCATCCATAAATTGTTAACACTTTGTGTGAGCGCACTTTTATTAAATTCTTGCCCTTTGTCCCCGTTCATTCAATTAACGAAAAATCTGTTGTGGTGAAACTTTTTTTTTTGTCGGTCCATCACAATAATAATATAGTAACTTTATTGGAATTTACATGAAAATGTTTTAATATACGCCTTGTTTTTTTTTTACAACAAAATATTATTAAATTTAAACACACTGACGTAAAATAACTTTTAGTAATTGTGTTTTTACTCTGTCAAAGCATGTAAAAAATATTATATGATAATGACAAAAATGTAAAACTAAATTAAAAAAAGACAGTGTAAAAAAATATAAATGTAACTTTTGAATAGATTTATTTATACCCTGACCAGGTCTATTATACTATTATCAGGGAACAGATTATGTTATTCCCTACTATTATGTATTGCATATTATTTATAATTAGGATTACGTTGTTTTAGTGCAAAATCAAACAAACACCATTGTTGCTATAAATATCCTTAATATAAAAAGCATAAAATGTAAAGGGTTAAAAAATAAAATATATAGCACTTTCTCTGTATACGTGTAATTTTGTATTTACCTAATAAAATTCAATCAATGCAACTTTAAGCTGAGAGAGACGCATGCATGAATGTCCAATACTTATTTAAATATTCGTTTGATATTGAGTTATCAACAGTCATCGTGGTAAACAACCTTTGCTGCCATGATTGTCAAAGATTTCTGTTATTTTTTCGTGAACTCTCCGTACAAACGCATTTATTAAATTCCTCTTGATACATGCACTACAATATCGATTATTCCTCCTTTATATTTTTGAACATACAATGTTATACGTTCTTGTTATGTATGAAACAAGTGTACAAAGCTAAAATTCCTTTCTTGTGACACTAAAATCACGTCAAAAACTATTTTCTTTGATCTCAGCAAATTGAACGAAAAGGTGAACTCATGACAAAAAGAAGAAAAACACGACGATGCTCTCTGACAATTTATCAGACAGAATCGAAGACAAAAACTATAAAAAATATCTTTATAACGTTTTTATATTCATTTTTGAATCACGAATTTTTTTTTGCGTGTTACATAAAAAATGGTTCAAAAGGCATTGATTTTAATATTAGAGATTCGATATGACATAAAGTCAAATCTTACAATGTGTTTTTTGCTGTGACGTTTCTACGTTTTTAACAGCTGAACATTTTAAATTTTTCTTGTAACTTAAAAAAAAAATGAATAAACTGATTGAAAACGATATGAGTATCATATATTGAATTTAAAGTTCATCCGCTTATAATTTTTTTTAGCAACATAATTTATTTTGTAAAATGTAAAAATCAAAATGTTTGCAGTTGTTTCAATTTTAAACTATAATATCTGAATAATTTAAAAGTTGGTATATATAATATTGCATAATTGGGAGTTATATACATAGTTAAACTTTTATAAGAGGCTTGCACTAACTCTACAAAAGTATTAATTAGATGCTTGCATGTGACGTCAGATCGAGAGTTTTAACGGTCGTCGGTATGCTTGTTAGTGAAGTTAACAAAACATATAACAAAAAATAAAAAATGGACAACCTGCATGAAAAAATTTTATTGCAGAAATGAATAGAGGATACAAAATTATGCTACAAGCTCCGAATTTTTTCATTTTTTTTTAAGACCCAGAACTATTTTTAAATAATTATTGAAAGTTCTGTTAAGTTAAATCCGCTGAATCTTTAATAAAAAGGATAGGGACTGGACACCTATTGACGCCTCCAAGGGGCGTGGCAGCACTTTCATTAATTATTTAAAAATAGTTCTGGGTCTCAAAAAAATCTGGAAAAATTCAGAGTAACGTAATTTTGTACCCTCTATTCATTTCCGCAATAAATTTGTTTTATGAAGGTTGTGCATTGGTTTAAAAAATATAATTGTACAAAAAAAATATATATGATTTTCTGGGGTGAGCAACAGTTTGCAAATTTAATATTAAACATTCACCTCATATTTTTTATTTTCATTTTAAATTTATATTTTTTTAACTTTTGCCTGCAAGCAGAATTCTGTAATATTCCACCGTCATGGCGGCCTGTTTACCATGTCCCCTCTGTAAATCAGACAGATTGCGTTGCTCATGTAAGCGTCTTAATTATGAGTATGAAAAACACGGTCACCATATTAGTGGAAAATGCCAAATCTTCTTCTGTACGTTATGGAAGGTGTCAAATAACCAATAATTCCACGTACTAAGTGTTAATGATAATTGTTTAATTAATTGTCTCAACAAAAAATTAGTGTGGGTCTTATAAAGGATAATGGTTGAACAATGGGTACGATGATTATGGGATGTGGGATGCAAGAAGATAATGGTATACTACATATTACCGTGAAAAAAACAAAGGCACGCTGGACTTAAAATGAATTTTAGGGTTTCACTTGGAATGCCACATAGCACTGCTCACCTTGCAGAATATTTTACATTTTTAATGTCACTATTAAAACCTATAATAACAAAATAATTAAGACCAATTTATTATTTTAAATTTTTTTTTCAGTGTATGAGAAATCCAGCTGGAGAATAAAACGAGAAGATTAAATGTTACAACAAATATAATACAAGATGAAAATACGCTTGGAATCTGGAATATCATTAACTATATAAATGTTTCTCTATATGTAGGGTTGGTTTCAATGGAATGTAACTATGCTTACTATGTTTGTACACTGAAAAATTAATGCATGCTTTCTTCTCATGAAAGATCCATTAAAAAAAAAAATCGGTTATATCGTAATAAAACACGGTGATAATAGAGGCTTCAAGTGTTCCCGGTGGAAAAATTCTCCATAAGCCACCATGTTAAAAAATTAGACTTTTTTCTCAAGATTTTTTTTTTCTATTGCTTTGAAATCATCTCCTACTTTCTCCCCCATTTAATGGTCTTTTGATATTGAATCAGGAGCCTATTTTTTTTCTCTAAAACATTTTTTTTAATGCTGAAAAAAGAAAGTTTTTTTTTTTTTTTTTTTACATTTAGGTTTGAATGAGGCGGAGGGAACACCGCAAAATCAGCTGACGTGCATTGAGTCTATTTAGTTGTCACACATACAATATAGAACATGAAACATATTTTTTAATTAAGTGAACAGTCCCTGTTATATTTATGACTGCTTCAATTAAAGACAAAGTTATATTTAAATTTGATAACATCATAATTCTATAAATTGACGTTAAATAATTTTTCAAACCGAATTAATAAAAATATTAATTGCTACACTGGTGCATCCTAAAAATAATATATTTGTAGATAATCTCAATCAAATTATGAAACAAATATATAACATATTAAACATGGATAAAAATATTTGACAAATAATTTTTTTCAGTGTATGTAGGATTTTTCAATAAAACGCAACTATGCGTGGCATAATATTTGTATACCATTGTATCGTTATAATAGCTCATGTAGCTTGTATAACAAACATCTTGGCTGTTGCCTCATTAAAAGTCTCATTTCTCGCTAATCCCAGCCAATTATTCTGGTTATATTGCCTCATTATGTGTGCTGTGTGCATTTAACAGAACAACACTGTGTTTGTATTAGAATGGGTAAAATAGAGAAGACTGTGTACCCAACATGAGATACATTACATATTAAACTGAGTGAAACATTTCTACTAAATATAACAATAATACATATTATATTATATTATATTATATTATATTATATTATATTATATTATATTATATTATATTATATTATATTATATTGTATTATATTGTATTGTATTGTATTGTATTGTATTGTATTGTATTGTATTGTATTGTATTGTATTGTATTGTATTGTATTGTATTGTATTGTATTGTATTGTATTGTATTGTATTGTATTGTATTGTATTGTATTGTATTGTATTGTATTGTATTGTATTGTATTGTATTGTATTGTATTGTATTGTATTGTATTGTATTGTATTGTATTCTATTGTATTGTATTCTATTGTATTGTATTGTATTGTATTGTATTGTATTGTATTGTATTGTATTGTATTGTATTGTATTGTATTGTATTGTATTGTATTGTATTGTATTGTATTGTATTGTATTGTATTGTATTGTATTGTATTGTATTGTATTGTATTGTATTGTATTGTATTGTATTGTATTGTATTGTATTGTATTGTATTGTATTGTATTGTATTGTATTGTATTGTATTGTATTGTATTGTATTGTATTCTATTATATTATATTATATTATATTATATTATATTATATTATATTATATTATATTATATTATATTATATTATATTATATTATATTATATTATATTATATTATATTATATTATATAGAGAGGATATATTTTACTCAGGCTTACATCATCTTAAAGTATGCACTCAAAAGTGAATTAAAAGTGACATCGCTGGCATATGCTTTAAGATGGTGTAAGCCTGAGTAATATGTATTCTCTATTTATTTGCAATCTTTTCACCCCTTTACCTTTACCCTTTTCTTATATATAGAGAATTGAATTTCAGACAATCGTACATAAAACAATAGTACATAAAACAATAGTACTAAAATGTTTATATTAATTAACCCAAATGAGTATATTCTTATTATATACTGTATTTTAAATCACTGATATATATTTTTATACCATACTTATACATATCCAGAATCAAATTTTTTTTATCTATAGACACATGGTGGTTGCTAAAGACTCGTGTATCCTGAAAATGTTGACCATTATGACTAAGATTTTAATGGTTCCCGAAGTCACAAACAGGCAAATTCTGGGATAGATTACTAGCTATTAAAAATAAATCTAGATCACCAGTTTGAATTGACATATTAGTACCCAAGAGTAAAAATTAGAGAAAATTTGTCTCTCCATTCACCTTGATACTCGTTCATTTAATTAAGCCTCGTAATGGTGAACACTCATAAATGTAAAATTAAGACTCCAGGGAATAATTAGCTTAATGAAAACGATGAACTGAACTATGGACACATCATGTAATGAAGAGCTCAACTTAAAATGAGTATATATGAATAACGTTAATCACCTCAATTTGTTTTGATTACATCAATTAATGCACTTGTGTTATATTTGTTTAGCTCTTTGCAAATTACTACTCTTGGTTAGAGTTAACTCTTCATTTTTTTTATGAAGTATCTAACAAACAATTTGTAACATTGACCAAAGTTGATAAATATGGAAATGCTTGTAATTATAAATCACAAGACCGGATATTAACCTCTTCTGTGCCTCAAGGTTCCATATTGGGCCCAATATTGTTCTTATTGTATGTCAATGACCTTCCAGATATTTGCCTTTTACATGAATCCGATCCAACTTTGTTTGCCGATGATACCAGTATTAAAATTTCAGCCCCAAATAACGAATCACTAGCATTTAAAATAAATAATACTATTCCTTTTATAGAACAATGGTTCTCAAATAATGGTTTATCAATGAATAAAAATAAAACTGAAGTCATTGTGTTCCAGACTATACAAAATAAGACACCTTTCAATGAAACAATTAAAATTAATAATACAAATATTGATATTAAAGATAATGTTAAATTTCTTGGACTGCATGTAGATAATAATTTAAGATGGGTTAATCATATTGATCAATTAAGAAATAAGCTAGCTAGCACAATTTTTGCATTAAATGAATTGAAAAATATTTGTGACATTAATTGTTTAAAAACTCTCTATTATGCAAATTTTCACTCTCAAATGAGATATGGTATAATATTCTGGGGAAATTCAAAAGACTCTGATTGTATTTTTATACTACAAAAGAAAGCAATAAGAACTATGTATAACATAAAAAAACGTGAGACATGTTCTACTAAATTCTCAGAGGAAGGAATATTACCACTACCTTGTCAATTTATTTTGGAATGTGTGTGCTTTGCTAGAAAACAATATGATGAATATTTTAATGTACCAAAAAATTACAATTACCAGACCAGAAATAAAAATTCTATAATAACTCCATCAATTTGCAGGCTAGAACTTTGTAATAAAGGACCCCTCGCAATGTGTATTAGATTGTATAATAAGTTACCACTTTGTGTAAAAGAAATTACAAATTACAGAGA
Source organism: Siphlonurus alternatus (assembly GCA_949825025.1). NCBI lineage: Eukaryota > Metazoa > Arthropoda > Insecta > Ephemeroptera > Siphlonuridae > Siphlonurus > Siphlonurus alternatus. The sequence continues at coordinate 18,613,056 of OX463784.1, read as the reverse complement.
TTTTAAAAATTCTGTGAAACTATTACTTAATGATTGTGTTTTTTACAGTGTTAGTTCTTATTTACAGTTTAAGTTCTAATAAACAAGTTTTTTGACGTGTCTAACCTTCATATTCAAAGTGCTGCATTATCAATGTTTGTATTTGTATATGTGGAATTTGACGAATAAACCATTTGAATTTGAATTTGAAATACATTTAAACATTTATTACTATTTTTAATTTGATTGGTATAAAAAATTATAATAATGTTTGTTTATAATAATTGAATTAATTCCTCAAATGTGTATTATTAAGACAAGTGATTTATTAATTATATAAAATTTATTTCATACATGTCAAGTATAATTTTATAAATATTAATTAATTACATAATATAATTATTTTACAAATTTATACTTCATAACTTCCAAGTGTGCTTTTTATATATATATGATTCAAGCATTCTATATTCCATGCATATGCATGAAAACATTGCATTAAATTAATAAATTTTTAAAGAGTTAATTAATACTAAAAACATCGTATACCTTTAAGACAATTTAAAATATTATTATTCCTACTTGGCTACGTATATTATAAAATAAATATATTATGTGGATAAAATTTAATTTACTAATCATATAATATAGGCACGAGTTTCCACATCAGGATATAATGTATATACTTTTGATTTTTTTTTTTCAAAATATTTTTATTTTAATATACACACTGCAAATTAAGGGAGATTACATATATAATAATATTTAATAAAATTATGGAAATAATTAATTAATTTAATTGCAAGTTATTTAATTTGACACTGGGAGTATTTTTACTAAAGTAATTGCCTTAAATATAAGCTGCGTATAATTATATTGCAGTATTATAATTGTGTAAACCTTCAAATCACATAAAATTAAACACAACTGTGGTATTAAATTTTTCCGAAATCCAAACTTGTATAAACGTTTTTTGAGCTCATCCGGAATAATGAGATCATAGCAATCTATCCCAGCATTTGCCTATTTACAACTAAGGGAACAAAGGAAACCTCACAGCCACCTTCTGGATGTACCATGAGGGGTGTTCTTTAGCAATTCACTTTCCAACAGTGCCTGGAATCGAACTCACAACCAACTGTACGTCACAACGAATCCAAAGATAAGTCTTTATAAGAAGTAACTATACATTTTTATAAGTAGAATTATTGTGGACCAAATTCCATTATCTCATGTGTTTTTATTCTTTATTATTTTACGTCCACAAGCTTTCTATTACTTAATGTAAAAGAAACAACGCATTTCTTGTTTAATACAGCTCATTGCTTTTTATTATGTATCATAGTTAATTGTGTTTTTTTAATATTATACATGCAAGGTAAATTTAATAACATTTTTTTTTACATTTTATTTTTGTTTGTTTTTCTGTGCTGCGCAAACGGAAATTAAGCAACATTGTATTATATAACTTTCCATATCAACTTGCTTTTTTTGTTTACTTTAGTATCTTCATAGCAACGTTGCATGTTATCATGATTTTAATTAGATTAAACGTAAAAAAAATAGGTTTATTTTGAAATATGATAATTTCATCAAACACAGTTTAAATAAAAAATAAATTTTCAAGTACATTTTCTCGACTCCACGTAGCATGCAGTTTTACGGCAATTGAGATCATTTTTGCTGAACAGTTCAAGTATTTATATAGACTCGGTAAAAGTTCTTCAAACACTCCAGTTTTACCTTGTTGATGTTGTCTCAAGTACTATGCAGCCTCAAGAGAAATATCATCGAGACTGCTGTACTTTTCATCGTGTTCAATGAAATTGTTTTGCTGTTTAAAAGTAAAATAGTTGTTTGAAGTGTCGTAGGGAAAATTTACTTTGAGATAACTAGTGCAGGCAATGTTAGAGGGAGAGAGGAGAGAGAGAGAGAGAGAGAGAATTGATAAGAATAGTATAAACAGAGAATCATGCCATGGGAGCACTGAATATGGGAGCAAACGCAAACATGGGAGCAATAATAATATTAATAAAGTCAGTCATTTTTGTATAAATATAAATATATGGTATGTCTATAGTGGTGCCTAGGATCGAAATCTCACATCAATTGAGTTGTGTCTTGCGCGCAGCCGCGCACTAATATTTATAAAATATTGGCACCGCCAAACTTTTCACAAGTTGCCGTTGCTAAAGAACACCCACTTTTGCAAATGGGAGGTAGTAGACAATAATGGTTGCATTTTTTTATTTCATAATTAGAAAATGTACATAAATTGTGCTTTTCTGATTTTTTTTTCAGATTTTTTGGAGTGCGGGAACTAATTTATAAAAAAAATATTTAAAATACCTGAATTAGGGTGGTACTTTACAACCTAATGGGACAACCATGGCGTCATCAATAGCCAATCACAGTAACCATGACGTTATCAATAGCCAATCACAGCACGACAAAATGACGTCACGGTTGTCCCATCAGATGTATACCACCCAAATTCAGATATTTTAAACATTGTTTTAAAGTTAGTTCCCGCACTCCAAAAAATCTGAAAAATTTCAGAAAAGCATAGTTTTAAGTATATTTTTTTAATTATGAAATAAAAAAATGCAACCATTATTGTCTATTGATGGCATCCTCCATAAATTGACAACCATCCTGACTAAGGTTTCCATGTTTCCCTCATTCTCAATCAGACAAATGCTGGGATGGATTGCTATAGGGCATATATGATTGCCCAAGTTTGGAAGGGACTCACAAAACCCTAAGAAGCAATATGCTAGTTCGGGTCCACGATAAGCCGTAACAAAGTCAAATGTCAATTTTGACCAGTACCCTACAACAGGGTTTACTTGAGAATAATAATAAAAAAGTTATAACAGTAATTATCTATAGCTTGTATATAATTCTGTCTGTTGGGCTGGATTTTACATTTTAAATATATATCCTATGTAGCCATGTTGATTTCTTTTTAACTACGATATTATATATATTATTCTATTTATATTTAAAACTTTTAAAAAAACTTGATATATTTTCATTGTTCTTATTTAAATTATTACATTGTATTCAATAAAATATTGCAACGTTTTATTATAAAAAACTTTTCATTCTACACTAATGGTAGCTTATCTTTTAAAGCTTTAAGTACTTTTTAAAGTTTTGTTAAGTTTTTAAGTCAAAGTGATGGATGTATAAAGAAGAATTAAATCTTCTTACAGTTTTCTTTGCTATACAGATTAAGATTGTTGATAAAGCAAAAAGAAAGCTTACATTAGTAAATTAATAATTTTGTGTGGTTTTTGTTTTCTTCTTCTGTTTGTTATAAAAAAAATTGTTTTTTTTTTTACCTAAACTTGTTTCTATGTTATTCAGAAAAAAATAAAATTTTATGGATAAAAATGTTAATAATACAAGCTAATCTAAGAATACACTAATGTACATATATGTTAAGCTGTTATTTAGGCTATGATAGACAATATTATATAATTATTATGCTTGTATACCATGTTGTCCAATATGCTTAAAATTATGATATTTTACATTATATTACTGCAATGAATAAGTAAAAAATGTTACATAAAAAAATATATGTATTTTTTGCAACAAAATGACACAAATTCTCTAAATTGATTGTACTTCTCAAGTTCAAATTTAACGCAACCAAGCTGCGACCTAAAAAGTGATTCAATCTGCCTCTTGGCATGCAGAACTGTGTGAAAATATTAGGCCTGTACGTAAACCCTGTTCGGTGTACACTTTCTGCACCCAATCAACCTTATGCACATGAACATAAGGTCGATCGGGTGTAGAAAGTAAGTGCACACCGAGTAGAGTTTACAAACAGGCCTATTGTACTAAGTATTTCCAGCGCTATGTATAATGATTGGTTATTAGAATAAATTATTTTCTGTAATATAATTATTTATAGAGCACTTCAGAGAACTATATATAATTTACTTTTTTTTAACTTTTTTTAACTTTTAATTTAATATATTATATGTGATTATCTTATTAATTATATAAATTAACTTAAGCTTGGAAGTTTTTTATAGCACAGTTAGTGATATAATCCAATATGATATAATAAATTGAAGCCATTAGCGTTGATGATGCATAAACTTGTTTTTTTTTCTTTTACTACTGCAAGTTTTCATTACCGTTGATAAGTACTGGTTATTCATGATTGGATAAGTTAAGTGAAGCTGCAAGTATTGCATTGCAGAGTAGTGAAGACTTAGAAGTATTATACCCAAGGTAAAAGTTTACTTTGCTATTTAAATATGACCCATTTTTTTTTAAAGGAGTGCACCTTGTCATATGATACCTTGTCATAAGATACAGAGGATTCACATGGTGATTCCCACGCAAAGCGATGCGAATAATGCGCACTTGCTGTAACATCCGTGGCATTGGCGGCTATATTTAGCGATTAATAGAAAAAGAGTGTCGTAATTAACGCGGTTTCCGGCGAATTCGCCATCACACGCATATAAGATATCACAGCTTTTACGTCAAAATCGGGTCGCATCACCGTTGTCGCCATCTGAATCCGTCTTTAGTCGGTCATACAATACATTTATATATATGTTGTGTATTATATACGCCGTTTGATTTGGTTTTAAATCATGGTAAGACATTCTTTATATAGATCGACATATTGACTTAATGGAATTAAAGACGTGAAGTTTGTATTAAAAAATTCCCAAACCCACAAAAATGGGGTGCCAATTGGCATATTGGTATATAAGCTACAGAACATTTGCTCCTTTCCGTACAGGTCTTCACTATTAATCAGGATTTTATTTTTAAAGTCAGAAGGTTCTTCTCTATCTACAATTTTCAGTTATTATTATAACGCGTTGAAAAATGCTCAGGTAGGGAGTTTTTAAACATGAAAAAAGCTAACCGAATAAAAAAAAAAAAAATTCATTTTAAAAATACATCATCTATACAATGACTTGTAATTATTTCTGCATAGAACAATTTAAATTATTAAAAAGTAATTACATCCAATTTATTGTGATAACAAAATATATTATATAACAACAATGATAATTAATTTGTTAATTACATGGAATTAATGAGTTAATAATATACTTACCAATCAACTTTCCTCTAATCTAAATGTAATTAAAAAGTGAAATTTTTGTATATATTATAGGAGAATAACGCAAAAGTTGATATTAAATAGTCTATTTTTTGCAATACAGGTTATTTCGATGTTTGAAGATGATGAAAGTAATGCTCTCATGCAATCAAACCTTGTTCTGCATCTACATGATCCCATATAACATAATGACAGTAAAAAATCAATGGTCATATATTTAGATCCTTTCCAAGGAGGAATTAACATTAAAAATTTTAGCACTACATAATATATAAAGACAAGTTGTAGGCTAAGCTTATAGGTTCGACTAAAACTATAAAGTAAATCAATTTAGTGATATCTTTCCGGCGAAGGGTACAACAAAGCGCAATTTTATTGTTGATTTAATGTTATATCATAGTAAATTATAGTTAGTTATTGAAATATTGATGGGTAACTAGCGCCAACAATGTCATTCAGTTCCGTGCAGGGCTAATCCTCTATTGAACCGGGTATAGTCGCTCCCGTCTGTTACACAATATTAATAATTGTTAAAATTTGTAAGCAACAAGCAAATAACAAATAACCCATTTTTAACCAATAGGAAGACGTTTCAGTAAAAAGGGTTATTTCTAAACCAATCAGAATTTAGAATTCGGCCTTCATAAGCCGGAAGGGGGTGACCATACCCTCTATCAATTGAGGATTAGCCCTGGTTCTGTGTTCTGGTGGGCGAACTACATTATGTTATGACTGTTACGGTTAAAAATGAAAAAAAAAACATCGACACATTATATAAACAATGTTTTTGTTACAAGCATTGCAAGTAACAGTAAGTTTAAATTAATACATAAAAATGCAGTAAAGGTCAGTAGCAGAATTGAGCAGGTTTAAAAATAATAATGAACTTGAATTTGTGTCCAAAAACTGGGCAACAGTATAACGTTTTAATAATTTCAATTTCCTGTAAAACAAAACAAGAAAAGTTTCTTTTTTATTCCACTTTTGTGAGTTTAATAAAGCCAAAGTTAACTCAGTCAGTGAAATTAAATTTTGTAGGATAATGAAATTTTATAAAATTTTTTGTTACGTTGAAAATTATTTTATTCAAGCTATGGAAGTTAAAAATAAATTAAATTAAGAAATCATCTCACATAGGTACTAATTGCATTACCTTTAATTTAAAGTATCAGTTTTATACTAAAAAAAACATTACTGCAGGTATAAAAGTAAGAAAAATTTATAACATTTAAATTTGAGTCGCATATCAGCTCTCAGTTATTCTGGAAGCTATGCATTTTGTCAAAAAAAAAAAAATAATAATAATTTATGACAAAATATTCTCCACATAAATTTAATATATATTACACAAAATATGTAAATAATTAGAAGGGATACGATGAAACGTAAAAATAGAAATAATTTTTTTTTTATTTATAAGTAAAATAAATGCAGTGAAAAATTCATATCTGGTGTATAGTTCATATAGTTCAGTGGGTGTACCGATGTACCAATCACCTTAAAGAAATGTCATGTAAGGACGGCAACTTTCTTTTGTGCGATGAAACAAGACAGAATTTAATGGCAATGTCACAACAATTGATAAGGAGGCAGAGTTGCGATTGCAATAATTACTCACCATCATAGTTTGGGAGTAGACGTTTATTACCGTGATATCGTACAATCTTGTACAATCTTTATATGTTATATATATAATATATTATAAAGATTGTACAAGAGGAGTAGGTTTGAGTCTATAAAATATCTATAGCAACACAAAAATTAGCACTGAACCATTTTTCTACTAAATACAAACTTTCCAACCAATAATATCCAGTTTCCCAGATTTTCTGACGATGGTTCATTAATATAAAATCAATAATGATATAATCACACCGGACTGTTTCAACTCGTCGATTATGTTGTATTACGTCGAGAAACTTGAGCACTGAATTACAATGTTAATAGTTTTTATTATTATCATATTTTTAACACTGCACTTTAAGTGCACCTGTTTTCTTCATATGCTTTCTGGAATCATCTGTTCCCATCCCATTTTAGTTCAATGCTCAAGTTTCTTGGAGTACTGCAACATAATCGACGAGTAGAAACAGTCCAGTAAGAGTCAATAAAATTTATTTCCAGTCAACATGGTGAAAAAAATAAGAACGGTTTAATGGTAATATAAAATATTGACCTGAATTATTTGCTGCATCAAAATTTCTACAATATACAGATAATAATATTTATAAATAATAAATTACAAATAATATTAATCGAAGAATCATGCATAGATAATAATAATCATGCATGTGTATGAAAAGTCCTATCAGAGAGAACAATATACGAAGTTACTGTCCTCATGGGAGTGTTTCATACATAACATCAACACCATAATAATAACGATATAGTAAATGATGCATTACGTTTTATTGGTTGTGATTTTACGCTCCAAACTTTACAAACACACATGCATGCAAAATTTAGTATCATCCCTTTAATGATTCATTTAAAATAGATACTGTATATAATTAAGATGTAAGAGACTATTATTCTAAATGTACATTGAATATTACTATGGTATATAATCTCATCTGTCGTCTCCAAGTTAAGTGTAATAATATATATACTGTATATATTATTATATGATACATACTATTCTCTCTATTTTCAAATTAAATACTGTTTTAACATTAAGATAAACATATTTCCGTTACGATTTTACATAAAACATATAAATATTATTAAAATAATAATTTTTTATTGAAATTTGTGAGAAATACATGTTGTATAAAAAAACAAAAGCTTAAATGAAAATCCAATTATGTTACATTTAATCAGATTATTAAAAAGAAAACTATGAAATTACTTTGGAAATTTATTTTAATTTAATTATATTAAAAAATATGCTTGTTATGTAATCTATTAATTACAAAAAACGATGGTAAATATTTGATTCGAGTCACGAAAGAGATAACTACTAAATCTCGAACCATGGAAAATCTCAATCTATCAGTGTCACTAACCGTGGTAAGAAACCTGAAGGATTATTTTTCTCGTTTTATCTTTCATAAATTGTACACATACATTTAATGTTAAATTATTTAAAAAAACATTGGAGTAAATAATCTAATATAAAATACCTGTATTAAAACCTGTATATCAGATTATAATAAAGTAATAAACCATTATCTAGTATTGCGTTGTTTGTTTTATGTTGTATATTTATTTATTCATTGCACATTCAGCCACAGAGGCTATTCAGAAAATTTAATCCCTCTTTTATAGCCGTAGTATAATACATAAAATTTTGTTGAGATCTTTAGTACAATTTAATATATATATATATATATATATATATATATATATATATATATATATATATATGTTGTATAAATAATGATAATAATGTATAATAGCAAGTTTGATTGCTGAATGAAGTAATAAATTAAATGGAATTATTATTATATTCATATTTAATTCACATCATGAGAGATTGGAGATATGGCATTAAAATATTGCTATGACTTTCAACCAATTCTAATCAAAAGTAAAAAAATAAAAAAATAAATAACACATGCAAACATATTCACAAAAATGAATTAAAAATTCAATATTAACTGAATTTATTACGATAGGTCATGATTTATAAAGGTTTTTATTGTTTTTATAAAGTTATCAATAAAATACTTCTAGATACTTTTTTTCGTTAAATGCTACCTCATGCAGAGCTATTTTATGTTATATTTATTTTGTTTGAATGAAATGCGACGTGTGTTACTAAAAGCAAATTTTCCCTCCCCGCTGCTTTAACACACTGTAATACTGCAATAACATGCTTCATTGACACAGTAACTACACTAGACATACTTCATTTCTCCTTTTTTTATCCTATCACATCCTATAGTCGTATATTAAAAAAGCAAAATCGATTGATATAGTCGGAGTCACGTACATTGCACATATTGATTGCAACAAGACGCATATTATTTTCATTGTTATTTGTTTATTTATTTATTTATTTATTTATTTATTTATTTATTTATTTATTTATTTATTTATTTATTTATTTATTTATTTATTTATTTATTTATTTATTTATTTATTTATTTATTTATTTATTTATTTATTTATTTATTTTATAGGTGTATGTTTGATTGCTTATGACGATAGATATACATGCTCGCCATATTAATATTTCTTCGTGTTGGTAAATAATCAGAAGTCTCTTCGAACGTCAAAATAAATATAAAAATAAGATTTCTCTTTTTTAGGTACGTATATAGTGTTTACGTTTTTTAACGACGGGTCATCGTAAAGTGCCCCTATAGAAACATAAACTTAAGCTTAGACTCACTAATGCATCTCTCTTTTATAAATCTCAGTACATCAGACATTTTACAGCACTGCAGTAAATACACACATCAAAACACCTTTAATGTCTGTCTTTGAACATATCTTGGCTAGTACTGATTTTTTTTTTTGTATTATTTTTCTTTTCATGAGACAACAGGAGATGCAGATTTCAATTTTTGGGAAGGTATGAACAACATGCAATATAGAGCCGTCTAAAAATTAAATATATTCAGTCGACCTCCATAGACTGCGTGATAACGCCCACAAATGAACCATGCATGCAGGATAACGTTCTAGTTTTTGTCCAAAAGGTTGTTTAATATAATATAATAGTTCATCTTAAATTACAAATTACGATAAGAAATTGGGTAACTTTGAGACATTTAAATATTAAAGTTCAAACATTTTTTGACACTTTATAACTGTCGTATTTGTTTAACACTTAATAGTGTTTATTAATTGATAATTGAAGAATTTATACTAATATACTGGTGACAAAATGCAATTTTTATTTTAAAAAAAATCCACGTACAAAGTTATTATTATTTTTTTTAAAAAATTACCCTAATTTTGATTTTGACTTTTTATTTGAAAACAAAATTTTTTAATAAATAAGATAAATGGATTTTGATTTAAAACATCATTTGATATACTCTATTATGGTAGGGAAAAACTTAAACGTATTTCTAAACTGCAACGTAAATCATATGAATGAAGCTTCATAATATTATGTATAAAACCCCTATCCTTTTTTTTTTCTTTATATGAAAGGTGACATATTTTGCTGACGGTGAAAAATTTTCTCTCCTTAAAAATATGGACGTAAACGTTATATCATCATAATATGAACATGACATCATGCAGTCTGAAGAGATTTTTCTTTCTGCTGGACTGTCAAATCTTTAAGCAGCTGAAAATGTAGAAAAGTTGTATATTTTTGTAAAGAAAATAAAACGTGTAGTAGATTTGAGATAAAGTTTACCAGTTGTAGAGATTTTTCTTTCGTGTGTAAATCTGTGAAAGGTCTCACGCGTTAAAATATATACTCGTTTTAAAATGATTTTTTTTATATATTTATAAGACATAAGGTAAGCGGAGCTTACTAGCAGTAAAGGTGGATTCATATGACCTATTTTGCAGAACGTGACGTGAGGCAGACAAATTTGGCGCATTTGCTGTAATATGCATTAGTAGCCATGTGCGAGTTGAAATAATTTTAATATTTTATTCACTTTTAAAGTCTTGTCTAATTTTTTTCATCCTATTTTACACCATTTCCGAGATGAAAGAGGGAAAAATAATATATCACATCTTCTTTCCTCTTATTAAATATAAAATTTTAGAAAAATTGTCATTTTTTTAATCGATTATCTACGACTATGCAACATTACTGAAATAAAATCCAATACCTCATTGGACAGTATACATGCACAAAAAATAAAACGAAGAAAGGTAGTATTTTAATCTTAAATAGAAAATATTTCGAAAATATGAGTTTTACTGTTTTGTGTGTAACATTCTATATACAAAAAATAATGGAAAGAAATTTAAAAAATTGCAATAAAACACGATAACGATGAAAAATAGTTTTAAGTTTAATTAACCTGCAAGAATTTAAAAAAAAAAAGTAAGAGATTAAAATGATGCCACTGAGCAATCGTACTAATGATTTTTTAAATCGAAATGGTGCACTTTTGTTATTAAAAATGTTGCAAGCTTTAATATAAATATCACTTAGTCAGCAAAAAGCATTGCGAAATTGCGAAATACTATTTTGCAACGCTTTCGAAAATATACGGTATAAATGACATTGTTGGCAAGATATAAGTTGGATTTTTTGTATTATTTTGCTGAAAGATTATGTAAAACGCTGCTGCAACAACAATGGAATTACAACTCCACAAAATGGGCTGGAACTTTTTTTTTTACAAGTGTTGCTGTTGCCACGATGTTTTGTTCTAGCTTGGAACAGCAAGAGAGAGAGAGAGAGAGAGAGAGAGAGAGAGAGAGAGAGAGAGAGAGAAAGAAAGAAAGAAGGATTGCGACCACATTTGCATACACAAGATATTCTTACTCCGTATCTTCTCCACTGACTAATTAGTGTAAGAAATTAAAACGTTCACCCTCCTTCATTGTCTGTGTTAATTACAAGTCACGTGACCCTAACCTGCATACGTGACTGCAATAATGACGTCACTATTTTTTTTAAAGGGATACAACCCTATGAGTTTGAAGCTCGAGGCGAATTTAAAATATATTAGGAATAAGGGAGGGAAGCCACTGCGTTCTACGCTTTGCTTGAATGAGTCGACTGAGGAAACCGTGAAAATCCTCAGTTAGGATGAATACCTTTATGTTTTACAAACGGATCAAGGTGGTGTCCAAAGCTTTGATAACCACATACAAATTTATCACTGCATTGGTTGGAATTAATTAATCACATTAAATATTTCACATGTAAGCGCCAAGGTTGGCTTTTTACATGTTAAGCCACCGATTTAACCAATTATGTTAAAGGGCTATAGCCAATCACGTTCAAGTATTTTAGGCTACATCGTATCACCAAACTTTGAATGTGCCCATTATGCAATATTATTTTTGAAATTTCACGTTGCAATGGGACCTAAAAAAAAAATTGACGCACAAAATGCACGCGTGTCTTATCCAGGTTAAAGAATCCTTCGTAAGCGCAGTGAAGGATGAGGGTGGATGAGAAAAAGCAGTTTATTTTTATGAAACTTAATTATCAAGGACAACTCACAACAAAATTTATCTAATTCATTTTGACTTAAAATTTTTGTATTAGATAGGCTAACATTATACAAACTACGACTAGAAATAAAAGTATATCTAAAAAGTTCATATTTAAAAGCAAAATTTCTTTAAATTATATTCCTTCAAAGGGACTTCAATTAATATTCATGTTGTGTTAGTGTGTATGACAGCTAGCCGGCAGGGTGCTGATACAAAAAAGAAGACACTTTAATATCCGGCTTGCCTCGCTACAGTGTCAACATTTTGGAGATTGCTGCCTTAGATGAATTTTATGCTAGCTTAAATATTATTTTTTCAATCATTAATTTTATATAGCAAGGAAGTTGTCAACAATGTTTGAAATATAGAGATGATTGCTGTGTATGTGAGGAGAGGTATGTACAACGTTATGCGCTAGCTACCTGCAATGCTGCGCTGCAAAAGGAGGGAAAAGAAAGAGAAAGTGGTGGGCGCGATTGTGTTAGAAAATATCATTACTCTATAAGAGGACATAAAGGACCAAGAGATGGCGCTGACGTCTGAAATTTTTGCTCTTTGCATCGAGGATACGGCAATACCTATAGCATGGAGAGAATAAAACAAATTATTTTAAGAAAGAAATCACTTAAGAAGTTGAAATATTTTTTTATATTTGTCCGAAAGTATTTGACAACTTAATTATGGTGTTGTCATTTCTGTAAAATTATGCTGTGGCTGCTGATAGAGCATTTACATGATTTTACAATGTTAATCATATACAGCAATCCTCGCCAGACGCACGTAGTTCCAGCAGTTACCACCAAGTTCGCACTAAATTTATGACGCCAATATCTAAATCAACATCATACAACAAAAAATAGACTTCAATTCTACTTAAAACTTTCACCATCAGCTACTCAGCAGCAGGTTGACATTTAACGTCACGTGACGAGGGTGTCGTGCAAGCAACACGAGTAATGCATCAAACGATCTGCAGCACGCTGTCATATCGTAATTATGATGTATTACCCTAGTTTTTACATATTATAAATTTAAATAAAAAATTGTTATTTATACCAAAGAATTGCTAATGTATGTAAAAGAAAAAAATTATTTACAATGTAAAATATAAATATAAGTACAGTCAAATTTATTTAATATTCCTCCCGGAATTTGCCAGAAGTGTAAGGTTTATATAGCCTTTCAATCAATATTCACAAATGGCATTGGTCAGTACTTCTATTTCAAACGACTATATAAATTTTCAAAATTAAATTACAAATAGAAGAACTGCAAACTTTGCACTCATTAATTATACATTAATTTGATTTTGTTTTTATAATTTTACACAATAAAGGTGAAATATGACCTAGAATGTATCGTATAATTATTAAGTATTTTATGTCATTTTTGTTACTTTCTTGAATTTCTTCTGACGATCCTAAACATCAGTTGACATATTCTCATATGAATAGCATTAAAGCAACATGAGCTTTGTATTAGACATAGGTGATTGTTGTACTATAGATTGTAGTCGTTACAAATATGAGGTGTTTAAAAACACGTACAAATAGCAATGGGGATCATTATTCATTTTGATACTCGTCTAAAGTTCTCTCTATCACCATTGTGTTAATTACAATATTGTTAAGTAATTTAGTTATCAAAATATTTGATAAAATTAAAAACGATCTCAGAGTCGATGTATTCGAACAATAGTGGCAAGGCATGTTTTTCAAAAGTACAGCATCACAAAAGTTTCCATCTAATTTTAGTTTATTAATGCTGATAATATTATGTAACAAATTATGTTTAGATTATAAAGGGTGCGTATTTACATTACAAAATTTCAAAATGTTTAGAAAACTGTTCATAATTCATGATTTATCATATTTATTTAATATTTATAATCATTATTATATTTTATTACGTATCTCACAAAAGTTTTTAAAGTTATTAATCAAAACAACTTGACAAGACAATACTATATTATATTTATTATTATGCGGTTTCATTAGATTCTAACTCAAAACAACAGACGCAAACCAAAGTTCATACTTTACATCATTATAAATTTTGTTTTTAAATGAAATTCAATTCGGTTCCCCCCCCCCATCATTATAACAAATACATTGTTTTAAATAAATTTATATTCCAACTTTTAATGACTGTTTTATAAAACAAACCTTGATTTGAATAATAATTGCTTACAAATAAATGGTAACGAAATCAATACAAAACACGTACAACAAGATAGGAAATTATTATAAACTGATCAAAATAAATTAACTTTAAAATTTCAAGTAAATTCAGGGAGTGTTACAATTCATTATTTTATCATTAAATAGAAGATTTAACTTTTTCAGGTATGATATAATGTACACAGCAAATAAATATTACAATTTTTTTTAAGAATTTTAAGTATTATATAATATAATATACATTATACTGTATAGTTCAAAAGTATAAAAACAGGTTGGGTATCAAAAGTCGAGAAAGTTACCAATGTATTCAGTTGATAACAAAATGAAGAGAGAAATAAATTACCTTTGATCTGTTCTGTATACATAACGATCTGTCATAATCTACGCATCTCTCAATAAAAACATGGATCCTAAAAGTGGCTTGGGTTCAAACCCGACCTTGGCAAAACTTTTTAGCAATACTTCCCGGTCTTTTAAAAACGTGAAAAAAATCAGAGTGGCATAACTTTGCACCCTCTATCCATTTTTGAAATAAAAACTTTTAAGGTCGATACTTATTTTGTCAATCACTTCAATCAGTCAATGAAGACATGTGATCTCATATTTTTAAAATAACTAAAACAGGTATAAGCGCTCCTTAATTGCTAACTTAAATAATTGTGTTATCCTATAGCACATTTTTATTAAACTATTGTCAAATAAACAAAATGCACGAATTTCTAAATACTTTTGGTTTTTACTATTATATTAATAATTGATATGCTATAATTATTTTTCATACATCACTTTTTTTTTAATATATCATGATATCTAACATACAACGTTGTTTTATTTCAATAGCTTATTCTGCTATAACATTTAAACATTTCATTTTCCCTATTTTAACATCATGTAATCGAAAAACAGTTACCAAAGGCAATGTAAACATGTCATACATTCACTTCAATCAGAATTTTTAATCATGCTGTGTAAATAATTACAATTGTTTATTATTTAAAACACATATTATCTTTTTTATCACTCACTGAATTCACTCTAAACGAATTCTAGTTAAATTCAAGTTTATATTTTATGATATTGATGAAATGTTGAAATGTATAGGTGGTGCAAAAGTTTATAATTGCACTTAATTTTCAGTATCGATGATGCAGGCGCGCATACAGAACCAAATTTCGGGAGGGTCTGTCTCCTAAAGACAATATTAAAAAACAAAATTGAAGTGGGAGAAATTTCGATTCTACGCTCGTTAAATTGAAAATTTCGGTGGAGAGGAAGGGCTCCAGCCCCTCCCCCCTTGATCCACTCCTGTGTCTCCTGATAATAAAAATTGAATAACATGATAATACAGACCTGCTGATATTCAGCCTTTCTTGGCACTTTAGTTTCTTCCTTGATATGATAGAAATTACAATGGAGTGATGACTTTAAAATTTAGTACTGCATGCAGATAATGGATAAAGGGTGCAGAGTTCTGCTAAATGGCATAATTTTTTCCATTTTTTTTTTATTTTTTTTTTTTTTTATTTTTTTTTTATGACGTCACGAGGTGGCAAAAGTAAAAGTTGCTGCTTCGTGACATCACAAAATGGACATTCAATAACTTTTTAAATAATAGTTCTCGGTCTCTAAACAATCTGAAAAAAAAAAATATAATAATAATAATATAGCATAACTTTGCACTTTTCTTTTTTAAATTTTTGAGGTTGGTAATCCTTTTGTCTTGATGTAACTTATGTAGCGCAGAATCCTTTAACCGTTACAGCCTTCTATATAGAATAGTGCTTCCACATCATTAATAGTTTCCCAGAATTCCCACATCAGATTTGTGGTTGTTCAGAAACTTTAAAACTTGATACATGTCAAAATCAGACGTCTTGTTTTGTGTAAAACTGTCGAGTTAACAAGTTTATAATTACATGTATATTTTGTAGGAAATTTGTAGTTTTTACTCTATTATTTGGATTATATATTCTACACTGTCGTTTAATTAACTAAATTAAGAAAATTTAAGAGCTCAAAAAGGGGCATAATAAATGGTTCGTTGGCAGAAGGGTGAGTTTGGCTGAGTAGGAGGGTCCAGGCAAGCTCACGCCCAGACCCTTCAGCGTTCACCATCGGTGCAAATCTTGGTGGAAGTAGCAATTAAAGGTCATCTGCATGTTTACGAAAGGAAAAAAACTGACGTGGATAGTGTGTCTCTTTTTTGCTCATGCATCATAAAATATACATAATTATTTTATTACCTCTACTGGCGATATATCACATTTATCACATACATTTAAAAACACTCAAAATAAAGAAAAAAAATATTAGCATTATATTTACAGTTACACACCATTATTTTATTCTTGTTTTTTATACTTATAGGGTTGTACCAAGAATACATTAGCAAGTAAATAAACAAACTAGATTTTTTTTTTTTTAACTCAGAATTTAATATAGTAAGGGAAGTGAAAAAGACTGATGTTTACATAATATAAATTATTTAAAAAGTCCATTTCAGTGCAAAAACAAGACTACGACAATATGCAGCATGTTTGAAATGCCTGCATGCCAGAATCAGATTACATCTAGTGGCCTATATCTGAGCCAACAACATTGCAGCACATACATTATGCATGTTTATAATGCATTCCTTATGTTCACGTCACTTTTGTTGTTCATGCAGTTAGTAAACAAATTACACAGAAACTGATTCATTAATAAAATATAAAAAGGAAAATGTTATTACATTAATTAAATAGTTAATTATTACCATTATTTTAATTACTGTGAAATATATTAATTCGGTTCCTTTGGCTTTAAAAATAGCAAATAGCATAGAACCAGTCATATATATATATATATATAGTCATATTATAATGGGTACGATTCACGAAGCAGTTAGTCAGGCTTCTAACCATGTTTAGCTTAACCACGTTTAGATATATCTGCTTTACGTTTTAAACCACCTAGTTAAACGTGGTTAAGCTAAACGTGGTTAGAACCCTGGCTAAATTTTTCGTGAATTGCGCCCAATAACAACACAAGACAAAAACAACAACAGAAAACAAAATATAATTATACATACAGACGTTAATTTTCAGGATAGGATCTAAAAGGGGCGTGGGTTCAAACCTAAACTTTGAATAACTTTTTAAGTATATTTTCTGGCCTTTAAAAAAAAATGTTAACAGAAATTGAAATCCACACGGTATTCATTTATATATGCAAATAATAATTTTTGATTGTACATTAGTTGTCGCCTCGGAAAATTTTTAATGTTATTTACCATGTCCCGTAAGGGTATGGTGATTAACAAGGCTGCAAGTGGGAAATCTTGGCCGGTGCAAAAGAGAGGCTTCAATAATTCACCACACATGCAATATGATTTAAGTATACGTTGACCTTGTGTTTGAAAACTTAGCAAATTGAATTTTCCAATGCTATTAAATAAATTTACTAAAGATATGAAGCTTAATTTTTCATAAAATATAGAATTGTCTGAACATTTTCCTTTGTTAAGAACTAGACTATATACTACATATTAAAGAATAGGGAAAGGAGAACAGTGAAAATCCGGAACTCCCTATGAATCTTCTCTTTTTGATTAACTTTAAATATTACTCCTAAGTTAAGTGTCAAAATTTGTAACTTCACCTCATAACATACGTTACATCTACTTTAAAATTTATATTAGATTTTCAAATGTGTTATATAATAGCAAAAATTTTACACAAAACTTTTTTCTGTAACTTTAAAAAGATTCTCTAAGGATTAAAGTTTTTTTTTATTAAATTGAAAATACAGAAATGATGTGTTTTTATCTCATTATTGTGAAAATTTGATTACAAGTTTTGTTGATTTTTCTCTGATTGCAGAAACTTCATTTCATTGCATACATACATGTTTTTATAATAAAATATAAACTTTACTGTTTAAATATTGAAACAACAATGCACGTGAAAAAGTTGATAAAAAAACTTGTTTACATTTACATACAAAAAATGTCATTATGTTAGCAAATACTATAGGTTTTTTATTGATTAAGACCTTTGAGCTATTAATAAAATTATCAAAGAACTGTATTTTAAAGGCATATGTATTATTATTTTGTATGTAAATATGATTGTAGTATGTAACATTATTTTGTGCTTAAATCTAAATGATTTTCTTTTTATTTACTTAATTTTACTCGCGAGACTTACACAGACATAATCACTAAAAAAAACTCCCTACAGATTTTAGAAGTTTTTTACTAAAAATATGATATAAAATTCAGTAATAAATCGGAATAACTCTGGAATTTTCCAGGTTAAAATATTCACTACTTTTGAAATATTACAAGTAAAAAACCTAAATTTGGGAGCAATTTACAAATGTTGAAAAGTGAATTAAATAAAACACATGAAAAGAAGGATTTTCTTACCTGTTTTCAATATTATCTTATGGCTTAACTAACAGAAAATAAACACAATAATAATTACTAAATATTATATTTTTATATATTCATTGATAACAAAATCTTGAATTTTCTTCTACAATAACATTAATGGTATAATACAAATCACTGACAATATTTATTCATAACTACAGTAAAATATTCATCAATTACTATTCTCCTGGGTAATTTTAATGCGATTAAATTCATTATTCAAAACGATATTTCAAGAGATAAATGAAGCCTTATCACTGTATAATGTTTAATTATATACATCTTATAAATTATTCAGATTAGATTCATCAACATAATAAACGCATGACAAAATGTGCTTCAGGTTATTATTGTAAAAATATTGATTAACTTTTTTATTATTCAGAAAAACAGAACGATTTAAATGACATATTACAATTATTACATATAATTCTATAGTATTGAAAGTTTTATAAGTTATGTTGCTCCCTTCCACCCCACCCCCCGGATTCTTAAAAAAAAGGATAACGACTAGATTCCGGTATCCGGAGAACTCGGAGCGGGGGCAACTGGGAGCCGGACGGCTCGGAGCCAAACGTGTTTGCTAGGACAACTCGGAGCGCGGACAACTCGGAGCGCGGACAACTCGGAGCTCGGACAACTCGGAGCGCGGATATCCTGGAGCCATGGCAGGACAACTCGGAGCGCGGTCAACTCGGAGCACGGACAACTCGGAGCCATGGTAGGACAACTCGGAGCGCGGACAACTCGGAGCGCGGACAACTCGGAGCAACGTATAATATACATATTCGGATCAATTTCAGCTAATTTCATCATAATGTCATTATCAATATTTCTCTGCATTCTTATATGCACATCAAGTTTCATATATTCTATAGCAACCATTTATAATTTATTATTATTATTATATTATTTATATTATGCTTATAATGCGGATTGATAAAATGTTCAATCAGATAGGTGTCGTTTCCTTACCTTCATCATGATGACCATTGTTTATAAACTTTGTGATTTTTTATGTTTTTATTACATGACTTCTGAATCATTGATGATTTCTTCATTAACTAACTTAATTAACTGTAATTTTGTATTATTGTTAATATTGGGCTAATGAACTGAAATATTTTTTTTGTATAAAGTTATTGTATTCAATATTATTATGAGAAATAAATAAAGCCCTTAGTCTTCAATGAATGTTTTGTATTATTTAATTTCAAATATTAGATACACAAGGAACTTTAAAACGACGAATGAGGTGGATAATTAAGTGGATAAATTAAGTAGAAAAATATAATTATAAATGGTTGCTATAGAATATTTTATGTGCATATAAGAATGCAGAGAAATATTGATAATGACATTATGATGAAAATGATTCCCGGACAACTCGGAGCGGGAGTTCTCCCGATACCGATGAAAATAGCTAAAATTGATCCGAATATGTATATTATACGTTGCTCCGAGTTGTCCGCGCTCCGAGTTGTCCGCGCTCCGAGTTGTCCTGCCATGGCTCCGAGTTGTCCGTGCTCCGAGTTGTCCGCGCTCCGAGTTGTCCTGCCATGGCTCCAGGATGTCCGCGCTCCGAGTTGTCCGTGCTCCGAGGTTGTCCGTGCTCCGAGTTGTCCGCGCTCCGAGTTGTCCTAGCAAACACGTTTCGCTCCGAGCCGTCCGGCTCCCAGTTGCCCCCGCTCCGAGTTGTCCGGGAATCCTAGATTCCCTATTGACGCCCCAAGGGGGGGCTTGGCCGCTCTTTCAATAATCATTTAAAATTAGTTCCGTGACCTTAAAAAAATTGAAAAAATTCAGAATAGCATAATTTGGTACCCTCTGTTCTTTTCTGCAATAAAAAATTTCATATCGACTGTCCATTTACAGACAAACATAATCTACATTTCTTGCCTCTTCCGGTGGAAATAAAAGGTTAATTTTAGTGTAGCTTATAATTCATGTTCTTGGTTTCAATGCAAACGTATGAGAGAAGAATTATTTGTGCTGATGAAAAGACGTGGAGATGTCTTGGGGCAAAAAGAATTGGATTGGATGAAATTATTCAAGGGGAAAGAAACCCTCTAGGGCTTCAATGTAAGATAGAATGCAATCATGATCCCCGCAGTAGCAGCTCTTTTTCTTCTTCCGTCTTACGGAGAAAATATAAAGAAAAGAGTTGAATATTATTGTAAAGGAAAAGATTGAAATGAAAAATTTTGATAATAAAATAATTATAATGTAAATGGCAAAATATTAATATTTATATTATTTTGTTTTGTATTATATAATGTTAGTTTTTAATTTATTTGCTACATATAAACAAATTAAAAAAAGATATGATTAACTGCAACAGAACTATACAGCAATTCATTTTAATAATTTTTTATCATCTTTTTTTACTTGGAAGAAGAAAACTTAGATTACTCAACACAGAGTGCTATGTACATACTTTATAAAACGAATAATTGAAATGTATACGAATGACAAGTGAACAAAAAATATGGTTTAAAATCTTGTCATAAATACACAATTATTAAATAATTAGTAGATGACCCTTATGTTCTCTGTGTATAAGGTCCATTTGCATGTATTTACGAACAGACCAAACCTAGGGTTAGTAGATGAAATAATTATTAGTCTTTTATTAAACACAGAAAGTGTACATATTAACAGCACTAGAAACATACATTATAGAAAAACATTAAGAATACTTCACAAAAAAATTTGACAAAATTTGGCAAATATATATAAATTAAAGGTAGTTGTATATTTTTTATTTTGTGCATTTTAATGGTAATTTATATATATATATCAAATGTTTTTATGCCAGAAAATTATGGAAACAACCGCATTGTTATATTTACAATATTATCAGAAATACATTATCATAATGCTGATCATGGTGCTGTTTTTTTTTTTTTCAGTATTGTATGCTCATTATTGCTTACATTGCATTTGAATCTTAAAGTGATTACGAATAATGTTAAAGTCTTTGGACTATATAATCACATTTTTTTTCAACAAAAACATTTTACTATCAAATTTAGTGCAAATAGTTACATTTTTTTTATATTTTATGTAAATAATGTAATATGAAGTATTTAAACCAATGACATGTAAAATTTACAGAACATAAATTTTATTCAAATAGAACATTTAAGTAATAAAATATCCCCCTTATTTAAACAAAAATCTGCATGTCAAATTGAGTAAAGTCGATACAAAAGACACTTGGCTATAAAGACGACGCTCCATCTTGTAAGAGTGCCATCTGATATCGGTCTGTAATCTGGCCTCCTAAATAGGCTCGTGAATCAATAGATTGTCCCTCAAATCCTCGCATTTCTACCGCCTTATCTTCAACTTTATCTAGTAAAACGTAATAAAATGTATATGAATAACTTTTATGCTTCTGTAGTATAAAAAAATTATATAATAAACTCTAGAGAGCGTAACTTTATTAGCAAACATAAAAAATTCATGTTTTACATAACGTTAAAATTTCTCATACAATTTTATGACCAACCCAAAGTTATATGATATTAAAAAATATAAACAGCTCTAAAAATTCATTTAACAAAAATAAATTAACATTAATGGAAGATTATAATTTAAATTATATCTTCAAAATAGAAATATATGGAGTGATCTTGAAAATTAATATCACTCATAGTGTTTTGAATTTACTAGTGGCTCTTCACGTTATAATTAGTATATTTTAAATAAATTTTCTCTCTATAATTTTATTTTATCAAGTATGATAGTTGAATTATAATTATTTAATTATAATTTATTTTTAATTGCAAATACTTGTCTATATATTTAATTGGAAATAATATGAATGGACAACATGCATGACAAATTTTTATTGCAGAAATGAATAGAGGGTATCAAATTATGTTATTCTGATTTTTTTCAGATTTTTTTGAGACCTGGAACTATTTTTAAATAATTATTGAAAGTGCGGTCACGCCCCCTGGAGGCGTCAATAGGCGTCCAGTCATTATCCTTTTTATTATGAATTCAGGGGTGCAAACTAAAATCACAGAACTTTCAATAATGATTTTAAAATAGTTCCGAGACTCAAAAAAATCTGAAAAAATTCAGAGTAGCATAATTTGGTACCCTCTATTCATTTCTGCAATAATTTTTTTTCGTGTATGTTGTCCATTGATATTATAATTATGAAATTAATATATTGTAGTACGTACTACAGTATTAAAAAGTCAGAAAATATGATAAAATATTTAATATATTTATATAATACTTTCCTAGCTTCTATACATTAAAAATTAAAAACCAGCCACAACATTATCTCCATAGGATAGGTATATTATTTTGTTCGGCTGGATACTGTCTTACAAAACAATTTAAAACTGAAATTGAATAATACTGATGAATTGTTATTCACATTTTTAGCATTAAAAACGACTCCACAAGTCAATATAATTCTTCTCTAAGTCTGATTTCACTAAACGTGGTGAAGCAGAAAGTCTAGGTTATTTGTAGAGAAATGCATCACTGCCATCAAATCGCACTAAATCTTCTTGGTCTGTGACGTTGTCGTAAGAAAGTCGATGATGCAGAGGAAAAATATCGAGAGACATCAAGATTTATCAGATTTTAGTATAGAACGGCATCATCGTACTTCTAGTTATTGAAATTGATATGATAAACAGCACCACATCATAAATATAATACATATTCATATAATTATTTATGCTCTGATACCTAAAAATCAAGATTGTATATTTTACATATTTTAAAATAGAAATGTCCTATATTATACTCCTATAACAATATAATCACACACTGCATGCAATATCAATAGTCCTGACAGTAACATTACACAGCTTTGCTTGTGTATTTACTGAACATCACAGAAGCAATAACTTAATTTACAATGATATTACCTTAAAGTCTTCATGATAGCTTATACTAAATTGACCCTTATGTAATATTGATATTATATTTAGTTGATTGTTATGTCACAATCTCATGTCACTTGTCATGTCCTATGATTTAATTTGATTTGATGCAAAAATTATTCAACTGAGTTATACACTGGATTGAGTTTAATACAAAGTTTCTATATCATTTCATTATAGTTTCAGTATAACAATAATCAATTGATATAATATCTAGTATGATGCACAATATAGTACTAAAATGTTTTATATTTTAAAAATGCATGCATATACATTTCAATAATTATAAATAAATTTGAATTCACGTATACAGCAAAAAGTTCCACACAATTCTTGCATCTAATATTTTATTTTCCATTTACTCGTTACTTTCAATCATGTTATGTATATATATTTTAATTGCTAGTGAAACCATTTTTTTTTTTTGCTACTTAATAAAGAAAACAATTTGCATGAAAATACATATAAATAATAATTATATGAAAATATATAACTATTCGCATTATATAATTCTTAAACATATTTTCATATGAATAACGATATGTAAAAGTAAAATGCAATAAAGATTTCTATATACATATCATATAATATGATGCTTAATATTTCATCATTTATTAACTTTTATATTATATTCCCACGAGAACGGTTATATGTATAATACAAAATTACATTTCCATTGCATATTCTTCCTTTCACCCACTCTTTTCAAGCAACAGCAAAAATTTTCTGAGAAAAATGATCACATATCTAATGCATCGTTGAATACATTAAATGCATATTTCATTTATGACAGTGCTGCAAAATGCATAATGATGTATATTTTTATAATATAATGAAATAGTTATATATATATATATATATATATATATCACTTTACAATTCAGTATAATACATTGCTTTCCAATTGTGCTTCAAGGTTCTAGTCCTATGTAAATAAGAAGATAGAACCTTTAAGAGATTCTTAATATATAAATATATATATTATATATTATAAAAATTTGTAGATGACATTTTACCTCAGGAGGTTTTTTTTTTGTGTGTGTAGTTATTTATGGTTGATTAAATAATAATCTTGAATGATTCAGTAAAATATTATGAGAATTTTATTGAGGAAAATAAATTCTTAGAATAAAATATATATACTAAATTTAGAATTATTATTTCATTTGAAACCACAGTTAGAATTAAACTTAAATAATTTGTAACACAAAAAAAGGGAAAAAAATATGCATTTTCGAGCTCCAGAATCCGCAGAATCAGCAGTTACCTGAAAGAAATTGTTTTATTGCAACTCTCGATTGATTAAAAGTTTGATGATACTATTTACTCCAAGCAAATCGTAATGATTATTGTAAACACACTGTAGTTAAGTATTATAATTATTCGAGATTATTCTTTTTTGAAATGCGCCAAACTTGGAGTTT
This sequence comes from Siphlonurus alternatus, assembly GCA_949825025.1. Taxonomy (NCBI): domain Eukaryota; kingdom Metazoa; phylum Arthropoda; class Insecta; order Ephemeroptera; family Siphlonuridae; genus Siphlonurus; species Siphlonurus alternatus. The sequence goes on along the minus strand of OX463784.1, from coordinate 18,587,944 downwards.
TACTTTTTTTCTCACCCACAGCCGTTAATAAATTTCTCATATATATATATTTTTTATATTTATATACCACATTCTAAAGCTTTTGCAGTATACTTCCAAATTACTACACGTTTATGTCAACCAAAAAAATTAAAACGCAGTAATATTCTCTTTTATCCCAGTTATAAATACACTTGTGTTTAAATTTTTTGAAGTTTAAATATTAATGTGAGAGCGTTTCTAACTTTTGCCAGCTACAAATGTGTGGTTCAGTGATGGTAATTTGCAGCGAGCCGGATGCGAGTTCCTACATGCAAAGTCCGCTTGGACCACTGAATTACCAGGAGACATGTTATATATATTCAAAGTCTTTTAGCTACTAAAATATATGAGGATTAGCATGAAAATGTAATCTTCAATATTTTTATGTTTTATGAAACATTTAACATTAGACATCTGAGAACGTGTCAAAATTTAGAGCCAGAAAATTTAGATTAAACTTAATCACTTTAATTTGACAATTCTTCTAGACGCTCAATATTTCAACCTTTCTCATCTTATGTGAGGTTAAAAAGACAACCTTTCTGCAAAGTTTTGAGTTGAAGTATATTTATTAAACAGGAACACTAGATTGCTTACATATAATATTATACTGTGTTCATTATGTTGGTATTAAAATTAAGAAAACAACATCATCAGCACTAAAATAGTTAAGTTATATAAAACAATGTAAAAAAACAACTTCAACTTACCCATGGTGAATGTTTCATAAAGAATCGAGCAATTCATAGGAGGTGAAATGGTACATACCTGTAACAAAAAAATACATTGTTTCAAATTACACCAACCATGGAAATACAATAACTATGACCATTTTTTAACTTTTTAAATATTTTACTCGCAAGAAATACCAATTTTTTTTCATAAAATATAAATCTATATTTGCAAAGGTTTTATTAAAAATACAATATAATTTGACATATGTGGCAGTAGTTTTTACTTTCTCTATTTTGCTTTCATACGATTAAATTGAAAAATGTTGGCAAATATTAAAATTTTGTTCTCTATTTCCAACCCCCTCCCACGCTGAGCAGGGATATATGTATCAGGGAACAACATATAATCTGTTCCCTGTATGTATGCAGATGAAATTATTTGCTTTCTTTTTCACTCCTTGTTTTCATCACCGTAATCCACTTTGATTGATAAAAATGCCTTTGCAGGGCGAGAAAATTAATATTGTTTGAACTGTGAGCAACTCTCTTATCTAATCCCTTGAAAGTACCTTGGAATTTTATACATTTAATGAATTGGTTCTGAAATATTGTGAAGTTTTTCAACAAAATATTTATGCTAGTAGGAATAATTTATTAATTTTGGAACACAGCAATTAGTTGCAATCATAAATAAGTATAATTTTGTTCGAAAATAATATTTATCATGTAAATACCAAAGTTCAAATCTATGTAATACATAATTAAAGCTCGTATTACACGATATTCCTATTCATTGAATACAATGTAGTCTTAAATACTAGAAAAAAACAACACCACCTGTATGTGTGGAGAAGATATTTTCTAGGACAAAAAATTTGTTTGTAACATATAAAAACAACGAACCGATACGATTTTTTTTTTAAGTTTTTTATTTGTCTCGTCAACTGAATATTTTTGTGCTATAGATAAGACACAATTTTAATAACATGGTTTTAATACATACAATCTGTTAGTAAAAATTTACAATTTTCGTATCGATCAGTCTTTTATTAATTTGCAATGTAGATATTATACTGATAAATTTTGTATAAAAAAAAAAACATTAAAAAAATAAATAAAAAAAAAATATATATAGACATCGACATTAATTTAAAGTTTATGTCGTAATGTTTTCTATATTATTCACAAGGGAATCTATCATCTTTAATTTATAATGGTCATCGTTAATGTCCCATGCACTATAATCTTTGTTGTCCACAGGACGATGTTTCTTATACAATTGTCACAAGTAATTAACAGAGCATATTAGATCAGAGGGTAGTTTATTTGTGCAAGCTTTTAACTTGTTTCTTGATTTATGGAAGGGACTTAGGGTCGACACGCACCCAAAAATCGATTGAAATCCGAGGAGAGAATCAAAGCACTAAATTATTCTGAAGTAATTTATTACTATATCAATTAAAGTAAAGAATTCAATACTGTTGTTTTTTTAATAGAAAATACATAAAAATTATATATTTTAAATTAGTTTACACTTCCCGTAAAGTTTTATTTTCTGTTAATAAAATTTTAACACTAATTAATGCTAAAGCTGGAATCACACGATAACGTTTATGCATATAATAATTTTTTACTCGAAAATTTTAAATCAATACAAATTACAAACAAATAGAGATGAAGTTTTCTTGCAAAAAAAAATATATATATATATTATTATTGTACATGCATGCAAAAGAATAATGTATATTATATATAATATGCTATAGAATCCATTATCGATAAAGTCATAATAATAAACCACTTTTATTTTATTATAGTAAAGTTTGAAAATTTCTGGATCAAAATAATTATAATTATCAAGAGATTATTAACATGCATTGTCATAATTATGAAATCATTGTAACCTTATGTGTATTAAAGGCACTTTTACGCGTTTGTGCAGTCCAGTTATTATAACAAATTCCAATTTAGTTATTGATTCAAAATAATAATTTCTTTAAAAGGTTCATGAAATTATAATTATAATTCATTAACATTAATACTTCAAATTATTCTTTATCATTAAGGCATTGTGTGGTTTGGCAAAAACCCGCATAACACTCTGTATATATATGAAAAGGCACCCTAAGGGGAATGGGTATGGGCACCCTTTATTAAAGGGATAGCCCCTAGAATGAAGTTCATTATTCAGACCAAGATATACCCAAATAACCTACCTCGATGACGTCATAATATTCTACGTTATAAAGCAAAACACTGCAGTCTGTTCTTATGTATAATTCCTTTGTCTTAAACTTTCTATATAGTTATGTGTTAATTTGAACAGAGAGTTTAGAGAAGATAAACTTACTTGTACGTTTGTTGGAGTGCTGGAGCGTTTTGAATGTAAATGTGATGGTAGTGGACCTAAGTCTCTCTCTCTCTCTCTCTCTCTCTCTCTCTCTCTCTCTCTCTCTCTCTCTCTCTCTTTGTCTCTGTATGTAACAAGTCTCCCTGTTGACATGCATTTTGTATTCATATAGAGAATATAATCTTAATTACTTGTGTGAAAAGCATATCCCGTTCATTAACTTAATTAGGATTACTTTAATAATATATTAAAAACTTTGTACTTAATAATAAATTCATTTTCTTGCAGCTTAAAGTAGATATGTTATTTTATTTCTGTTATTATTATTATTTTCTTGTAGATTTACATGTAATATACATAATGGAGGCTTTAAGTGTTCCCCGGTGGGAAATTTTTTTTCATAAGCCACCATGTTAAAAAAATTTGAATATTTTTCTCCGTAACTATTAAAGCTATTAATTTGAAACCATCACCTACCCCCCCCTATTTAGAGGTCTTCTCTAATAATGAACCAAGAACTCATTTTCCTCTGAAAAATTTCTTTACTGCCAAAAAAGAAGTTTTGATTTTTTTTTACATAGGTTCATATCTTCAGAATGTAGAAATTCATTTTATTGGGATAATACTCAAATTATTATGAATTTATGTAAAATATAAATTCATTAATTAATACTACAACAAAACATAGATAAAATCTTTAATCTGGGAAAAGGCACCATTTTTCAATTTCCACCTCACTTTCCATTTTACAACAATCCCTTGAAGCGTTTGTTGATACAAAGAGATTGTAACACGTCTGTGTACATTGTGTGCGTAGTATCCTTTGATATATATGAATGCAATGGGTTTTGTCAACATGTACTTGTGAGACTTGACATTGTAAATTGAATTTATTTCAATGTTTTACTCTCAATGTAAATTTTATTTACACATGTTGCATGTATAGGTAGCATCAAGCAACATTTATATTCAGTAAAAGCAGACCTAGCTCTCTGGTATTATAATCACACAAGAATTTTTCAATATTTAATAAATACTACTAGATAGTGTTTACATGACAATTATATATGTTATCAAGTACAATCAATAAATGAGGAAAGAACTTTTTTACACTGGAAAGTTAATACACATGCAGTATCGACCTCATTTTTTTTATTGCAGAAATGGATAAAGGGTGTAAAGTTATGCTATCCTGATTTTTTTTAAATTTTTTACAGCCCTTGAAAAATTTTTAAAAAAATTTGAAAGTCCTTTTTGTGACGTCACGAAGCATCTGTCCTTAAGAAAAGGATAGGACTTGCCACTGCGTGACGTCACAAAAAGGACTTTCAATATTTTTTTAAAAATACTTCCTGGGCTGTAAAAAAATCTGAAAAAAATCAGAGTAGCATAACTTTGCACCCTATATCCATTTCTGCAATAAAAAAAAAATGAGGTTCACACTCCACTTTATTCGAAATTATATTAAATTTTAAATAATTTCCACAGAGCTTTTAGCATTATTCTGAAAGAGAACATAGCACTTTCATAAAATCCTAATGTAATAATGTTACATTCACCTCTATAAAAAATACAATGTAGACTAATTTCAATTCCGCAATTGAGTAGTCGAACTTTCTTGAAAAAAAACATTTTTTTTTATATTTTCACTTGGGCTGCTATCCAAACTAGCTAGTACAGACTTGGCTGCAACGTCTGGCAACGAACCTGGTGCCCACATTTCCACAAGAAAGCACACTAGAGAGGTCGCTTGAGTGAACATTATCTATTTTCACCAGCACAAGTAAGAACTGCTAATGAACTGGAATCTCTCTATTTAGCTTCCAGTTCTAAATGTCAAACGTGGGCCAAAATTAAGTGATAAAAAATCATGAATTTAGAGAAAAAAGGTGACTTGTCGACTTGCATAATTAACAGATACAATATCATATTAATATATGTACATAAATTATCAAAAACTATATTTCTAATTGTTCTATTTCAGTTTGATTTCCAAATCATCTATTGCGAAATGAAATTAAAATTGTAACGATATTTATTTTATTTACAACGTCCCAGAGGTTTAAATCCCTATATCGCTACTAAATTTTTCTAAGAAATAATTCTTCCGTTAACTTTTTACCATGAAAATACGTTTTTTAATAGAAAACTATAATTATTCATAAAAACAAAAATTTTCTTTAAATCAGTACTGTATGAGGTTAACAATTTCTCTCTGCATATATGATTTGGTAGCTTTTTCATTAATTTATTGGTGTGTTTGTTTTATTCAGCATATTTGAATATTAATCTAATTGTTATTATTTATTCAATATAACACTGCAGAAGCTTTCTATACAAACAGATTACTAAGCTCTTATTAATTTTGATCGCTATATAAGTTAGTATAAGCACACAACTTATAAGCTCCTTAGATATATATTTAATAGAGACAAATAATATTATCTATACGAATTATTGTGTGCTTTGACTTGCTGCAGCCTAATTAGAGAATAATATTATATGGTAAATTAAGTCTGTTCCCACGATTTTGGGAGAAGTTGTAATGATTTGCATATAGTTCCTTGAATATAAACATGATTAACATCTGTACATAATATATTATGAAACACTCAATAATTTATTCTACCTAATTATTATCAATCTCTTTGTACTGTATATTACACACTATTACCTATTAGCGAGAAGCCTTAGCACAAAGCTTAAATTAAGGAAACTCAATGTTTTTATGTTAGGTTATTGATAATTGTAATAAATTAAATTTTTCATTAATTATAGTCCTAACTCTAGCATTAACAATGAAAAAGGAGCCTCTCCTTTCTTCCCTCAACCTTTTAAAACTGGAAAATCGTGCAAAAAGCATTGCTATATACATAAAACCTGAAAAATTAGCAATTCTTATAGTTTATTATATATATAGACCCCAAAGCAACGTAAAAATGTGTATCAATTAACTTTAAAAATATTAAATAGAGATTGTGGGTTATAAATGCGTGAAAAATAAAAATAATATTTATAATAATTGTAGGATTTATTTTTATTTTACAGTCGTGTCTATCATTTCATAAAATGAAAATAAATTATTATAAGTTTATTTTTATTTATGAAAACGGTAAATCTTATCAAAGTAAAATAATTATGGAATTGCCAGATATAATAAAATTAAGTAAATTTACTTAGTTCATTTTCTTTATTCTACTGCCACTTGTTATAAAATGCATTTTAAATCAATTTATTTCCATTGGTTCTAATATCTAATACGATTTAAATTTTATTTTATTTTATTTTATTTTATTTTATTTTAATGCAATTAAAATCAACTTGAACCATTCTATCATAATGTAAGATTAGGAATGTCGTATTTTCCAAATTCCATTTCCCAAGACTGACTGAGAATGGCAGAAAAGATGTCTGTAGATCAGACTCTCACAATGCAGGCTTCAATAGAAATGTGGAGATGGAGAAAATGTGAGAATGGAATGGAGCAAAGAGAAAATGGCTAACAACATTTTTTTAGAATGAGTTGGCACAAAATATAAAATTGGTGTAGTAGTCCTGTCTTTTTCTTTTTTTTTTATAGTGGTAATAAAATATTGCAATTTGATTTATGGGAAACAAGAAATATATATTTATATTGCTGATTTCTATTTTATAAAATATTCAACGTAATATTGTTATTCAGAATTTTTTATAACATTCATACGTGTATGAATTAGAAATTAATGATGTGGTACTAAAAGAGCTTATATTCATTTTAACAACCATTATAACAATTTAATATAATATACTAAATATAATCATGCAGTATTAATGATACAAATTTTGAACGAAATACGAAATGACATTTTTAATTGTAAATGTTTAAAAAAAATATCGTTTTAAAATTGTATATATAAATAATTTTATATCTGGGGGGTTTATATGTAATTTGATACTTATTCGTAATATTTTTTTTTTATTGTGAATGTGTGTTATTATTAATTGTATAACAAGAACTTATTACAATTTCCAAATAATATATTATTTATAAAGAATTCATTTGACTGTAAATTTCTTTTTAGAATTAAAAGTATTTCAAGCCACACAAAATTTTCATTAAAAAGAAGGCATTATTTAATAAAATAATTAACAGTCCATCAATCAAATGTAGATGAAATTGAGAAAAGATTCAACCATCTGTGTCCGTTGCCATGGAAACTAGTAACAAACAGTTCCGACTAAATATTCGTGTTGTCTCTTTGTTTTTTTTTTGTTTTTTTTTCACGCGTAGTATGTGTTTTCACTTCGTTATCATGCTTTTCACTTACACATGAAACAAGACTTTACAAGATAGGATTGAGACCGCCAGATGTAAAAACAATGCAAGGGAACGTTTGAAGATGTAAGAAATAATTATGGGAGGCATTCATAAAGCACTTTAGCCTCGATTTTTATCCTGGGTTACCAGAGGATAAACATGGTATTATACAAATGTGAGCTAAATATACACACAAATTTAGTCCAAAATTTTTTAGTAACATTTTTAGTTCCTGGTTTAGCACCATATTTAGTAATTGGTCTTATAAACTGGGATAAAAAGAAAGTAAGGTTCAAATAGAGTTGAAGTGCTTTGTAAATGCCTCCTTAATTATAGTTTCATAATTTTATGAATGGGCTATCAATTTTTTCATGCCACCGTTTTCGTTAATTTTTGTTGTCATAATTGTACGTATTTTACATTATTGTTTTTTTATAACGTAATTTTGCCCTGATACAAAACCAAATAAACAAATAATATTTATATATTTGCAGTCAGAAAGTCTTGTCTTAAATCTGATATACATTGCCTTAAAATTAATTGAATTGGTTTTTCTCTGAAAGGGCTTAGGGTGTTAACTAGATAGAATTTACAACAAAGGACAGAAAATTGCAATTTTCTGATCATATTATATCATTATAATTTGTATTTAAAGTAAAAGTATTTATAACTACCTAAATGTCAAACACACCGTAGAATTAAGTAGAATTAAACTAGACATACGTTGATTTCTAAATTATATATTTAAGTACACTACTTAAGTTTCCCAGGTGGACAAGACCCAAAATCCCCTGAAGAGAAGAATTTATACATCAAATTTAATTCCCAAAGAGCAAGACACCGAGTTAATTTTTTTGTTTGTGTTTTTTTTTCCTCTGGGTCATATAAGTAGACCATTATGAACTTTAATAAAATATAAACTTTATAATTACCAACATTGAAATAATTAAAAGAGTAGCCGCAAACCCTTCCTTATAAAATTTTGAAACTTCTTTTTGTTTACCATTACAAAGCTTTGTGTTGTTTGTTGTAGTGGAATGGAAAAAAATTACTCGAATTTCAAGACAAATAAGACTGAGCATGTAATTGTATGTTTAAAAGGTTAAAATGCAATACATAATCTCAGATATCTTATTAGTGTATAGAGTTGTTTGCTGTTTTTATTTACGAGGGAAAATAGCATAGTAGGTATACGGACGGTCATGAGGGTTATAGAAAAGAGAAAGTGGAGGTCCAACTACTATGGCATTAAATAGGAGAAATGACAAAAAAAAGTAAATAAAATAGTTTTGATTGTACTATAATGATGCAATTTTTTATGTTATCTTCGTTTATTGGTGTTTATTACAATTTTTTAAACCTGCTTTGTTTTGTTTAATAAAGTGAAAAAAAAATCTATGTATAATTTGTTAATATACTAGTCTGTGCATTATGGTCCTCCAAAGGGCAGCCTAACTTACAGGGGCATGACGTCAGCGCAATCAACTCTACAGTGTAAGCTCTTTGATAATCTATGGACCATAAAGGTTTACCAATTTTCTTTATGATAGTTTTTGCTTTCTATGTAATACTAAATATTACATTATTTATTTTCTACAGTGAAATTTAATAATTGTATTTTGTGTTGCCTTTAGACGTGTCTTACCCATGCATAATGCTTTATTTATTAATACTTTTCATGCGTTAAAGTATTTTGAATTGGAAAATAAAAATTAATTTGAAATTGAAGAAATATCGTTATTGTTACATAATTAAACTTGCAAGTGTTACGTTTGAATTTATAACATAAAATATTAAAAATTTCACCACCAACAACGCCTAAAAGTGTTAATAAAACATTTTTATTGCCCTCATTTATTGCATTATTTAATTTACTAGCATTATTCATTGATTATCTCCTATTGTAAAATAAAATATATCACAATTCTCAAAAACGTAATATTAGATAACCAATTCAAAAGCATTGTGTTCTATTGTACTGAACATACATTTATTTTATTTTCAATGTATTATTGCACAGAAATAAAACATTGAAACTACATGAGACAGAAAATAAATAAATAAAATGAATGTGTTATTTGTTTAATAAAATACCTTTTGTTCGTAACAACTATTTATTTTGCTTTTAACTTTTATTTAAAAAAAAAACAACAAAAGAATTCAGATTAATATTTTTCCCTCACTATCATAAGTATCATAATTTTAAAATGTTGTCATGATGCAAAATAGTTTTTAACTTAACTTATTTCTTATTTTATTTATATATATATGTTTTATTTTATGATGCAACTTTATATCGTAAACTACCACTGCATTTTCCGATGCATAAAATTTTATACACTTTAGAAAGTAGTTTTGTATTTTTATATTCTCATAAATGCAATACATATAAAACTTGAAAGAGTATAATAAGTTATTTAAATCTCAGATATCAATGTGTTATTGTTTTATTTTTATTCATAAATTTTTGACTTCACGTAGTATATTTTTATATCTATGGCTGTGGGCTAAAATGAAAAATGCTGTATGTAATCATATCTCCTGAATTCTGTTATTTTAAACATTTTACAGGAAATGCTATAAACATATCAATCTATTACTCAATCACGTAAATCACTTCATATCTTTAAGTTAAATTGTTTAATTTTGATTAATGCTGAGCATACATCTTGACGTCACCAACCTTTGTCCTATAATTTACTATAAGAATCAATTAGGCACACGTAAGATCCTGTATGCAGCAATTTTTCGATCGCAAATACCAACTCCCTGAATAAGTTATATATTATTTTTGCAAGTTTAAAATTATGTATTAACATAATACAATATAATGCCGATATGACAATTTTATTGTTAGCCTAGTTCAGTTTAATTAAAGAGAGTCTAAAGAATTTTACGGTAGTAGTTTTCTGACTTTAGAGTGAAAAAATGTGCGCATAAATGTTGCGCAGTGGCAAAAGTCAAAATCAGCAAACGAACATCGTTCAGTTAAAACATGGCAACCAAATCAGGAGTTGGATGCATACCATTACAAGCAATGAAATTAAAATTTAACTAACACGAATTTTACCCCAAAATTTTACTGTAAAACATTTTCTTTGTCATCATCTCTAAATGTAATTATTTATAAATAAAAGGTAGCGTCCTGAATGAAAAAAAAAAAAAAAAAAAAAAAAAAAAAAAAAAAAACTTACAGGGTTCAATTATATAACAAAAAAGAAATATTAATTCCCTTACAATTCCTGTAAAATGTTTAAAATAACATACAATTCAGGATAATACAAAGAATTTAATATCATTGATATCAATATTGATCATGTATGTACGTCATCAATTGAAATTAAATTACATAACGAATAATTATTATTATTATTACGGTCCACTTTACCTTGATTAGTGGATTATAAGTGTTAAGCTTTATAAAAAAAATGTATCAAGCCATCAAATAATTTATCTACCATCACTTTGTTCATCCATTCAAATATTTTTAGTTGATGGCACTCTATATTAAAATTATTATGATTGGTACCAATATTTTTACACTTGATAATTTTTACGGCAATTTAATATTATATTGGAAATTTTATAATATATATACGCTTCAAATATAATGAGGTATAAAAATATACAATATTTGGTATTCATACAAAAAAATAAAGTACTTGAAAAATAATTTAAATATTTTGAATAGCATGTTTTACATAATAATATAATCGTATAATAAATTCTGGAATGTGATTTTTTTTTTTATATACCGAAATCACACTTCTCATTATTTTATATTATAAACTTGTATATATATTTTAGTATATAATATATATATATATTATATATATGTGTATATATATATATACATGTAAAAATATATTCATCGATAATACAATAAAAATGTATGCTTTTAGGCGAGAGACGCTATAAATAGCACAACTAATTCCAATATTCGTTCATAAATAGGCAAGAGTGTTAACATATTTCCATTTTCTACCACATTGAAAAGCAAAATAAAAAAAAGTGTTTTAAAAATATGACGTCATTTACTAAACCGGTAACATTTTATTTGTCTTAATTTTTTTATTTATTATTAAATATTTTTTTTTCTTTGCTATCCAGTTGCTTTCCAATGCTATCCGTTCCTATATTGTATAAATTAATTACTTATAATAAAAATAAATTCGATTGTACAAAAACAATACACTTAGCGAGATGGTTAGCGTATCTAAATCGAAATCGAATAGTATTGAGTTCGTTTCCAGGTTCCACCGTAATTTATATAACATAAATTAGCACAACAGTATTTTTAATTTTTATTTTTCACATTGTTTCTTGTGGTAAATCTGTTTCTCGCTTTGTTGGCGTAACAGCCGCCATTTTGCCCCTGCAATTTGAAAATGTAGGCAACTTTTTAAGCACACAAGCACAGCAGGTTGCAGTATACAGGCGCTAAACTCTACAGGATTAAGATTTTTTTATTTAATTTTAATATTACATCAATCGTTATGTAGAAAGTGTAAAACCTACTGTTGTGATACATTTTAATACCCCTTTATAAATTGCTTCTATTTCAATATAAAGTAAGTGTATGGTTTTTATTGTAGTTTATCTCTTAAAAAAAATAGGTTGCCCTAATGTTTTAGCCAAGTCACCAAGTCAATTCAATCATTGCTTTTAGAATGGCTCTGTGTACCTTGCGTCTCTTTAACTCTCTCTCTCTCTCTCTCTCTCTCTCTCTCTCTCTCTCTCTCTCTCTCTCTCTCTCTCTCTCTCTCTCTAATACCATCACATTGAGTGCTGCTAGCCTATATATACCTTCTCGCTAAGCCTTTTGTCACCGTTCCTCAATCCTTTCAATATGTTCGGACCATTATATATACGTACAAAGTTAATCAGTTTAATCACATTAAATATAATGACGTGATGCTTTTCGTAGTAAGACTAAATAACAAGATTCGATATAATTTTATAAACAATCATTATTTTCAATCATTTTATAGATCAATATGGGATAAAAAAAATCTAATAACACTTATAATAATAAGATGAAATAAAAAAAGTTATCGAGTTTTGTGTATTTACAGCAATGATATATATATAGTGTCTTACAATTTAATATTTTTAATTGTCTATAAAAAGCAGATAAATGTTATTGTGGTACTGTAATGTCTATTATACACAAATAAATGCATTAATCACTTCACAATCATTACGTTCACATGACGGTGTTATATTCGGATCCGTTGACGACGTCTCATAAGAATAATATTATCCGTCGTCAATGGATACAATAATAAACAATGTCATGTGAAAGTAGTGATTGAATTAAGGGCATTGGGTGTAGCACCGGTAGTTGGCAACACTGACGTATCTTCACCATGTTAATTTTTGATCATTGCTCCTCGAAGTAATTTTTATACTAGAGCTAAGCTGATTGCTGTAGTATCAAGATAATTAGAAGCCCAAGTGCACAATTTGGCTAAATAAAGCCTGATTTAAAGAAAAGTATTTTTTAGTAATTTTTTAAATTTACATGCATTTTTCTAAAACATAAAAAAATACTTTTCTTTAAATCAAGCTTTATTTAACCAAATTGTGCACTTGGGCTACTAATTATCTTGATACTACAGCAATCAGCTTAGCTCTAGCATAAAAATTACTCCGAGGAGCAATGATCAAAAATTAACATGGTGAAGATACGTCAGTGTTGCCAACTACCGGTGCTACACCCAATGCCCTTAATACCAGAAAATGTAAAGAAAATGTTAAATAAATATTTGTAACAAATTTTTAGCAAAGAGACTATAACACATTTTAAAATCAAAATGATTGCAGTGTTTAGGTTGAAATTATAAAATAAATTGCATGCACAAGGTAGGATAATGAGACCTCTGAATATAGCCTCAATATAACCTAAATCAGAATGACTTTAACCATATCTAGTGAGAAATCTGATTATCCTGAATCTCGTTCAATGCATAAAGATAATTAATAAAATGCTCACAATAAACTGTGATTCATATTTGAAATAAAAAAATATAAATAAATCTTGACAAGAAAACATCATTTTATACCTCTCTCAAAAACCACTTTTTTTTTCACCTCTCCTCGATGAGTTTTCTGTTCACTCGTGATTTTGGCTCGCTACAATCGATATCGACTCCCAAGGCTCTTCCTGCAACAAGCCACACAACATTCCCCAGGCGAGAAAGCTGGAACTGACGAGTGAGTTCTTCTAACACATTTCTCAGTATCTTCATTATAATCTGTATATACCCAGCATGCAGGGTTGAAGGTCATATTATTTACTTCTTGTTCATATGTTATATAGAAAATAAATGGATGTCAGTGGGATCAAAGCATTGTACCTAGTGATAACCTTAACATGTTAAAGATATCTGAATTTAGATATAGGATACTGTCTTCCTTGCGTTCTTTCCTTAATAACGCGCGGCTTTTTTTATCATTGCTTGATAATAATGTAAGAGTATATTTTATTATAATATTTAAATTTATCAATTTGTACTGAAAATGGATAAAAGTCTATTTTAAATACATAAAACTCAAAATTGTAATCAAAATTAATGTAAAAATTTAATTTATATTGATGTTTATGAACATAATACCCAAGGTAGCTTTTATAATGGAAGCTTATGCAAAATTATACAATAGAAGTATAGGTGGGAAGCCATGTTGGTGTTTAAATGGCTAGAGATATAAGGCATCTTAACCAATATGGCGGAATACACCCGCTGACCTACCCCATGCATGGACGTACATTATAAAGAAACTTGTGTTAATAATTATTATGCAGAACATAATTGTTGTTGTTTTTTAATTAATATCAAATTTTAAATACAGAGTTTAGATTATATTTAGGAGGTAATTTATAAAAATTTAAAATCTGAACTGATTTCCAACATTTTTCAAACTCTCTTTGCATTTTCCCTTTAGCAAAGTCTCGAAGACTTAGTAAATGGTTTAGGTGTAAGAGAGTCTTTTCTACAGAATGTCTAGTTTCATAGTTTAAAGTGTGTTATTATTATTATTATTATTAATGAAATGTGGTATAAAATATAAACGCCATGACTTATAGTTTGAATGTATGTTCTATATAATTATTATATTCTGTATAGTACAGGCCGTGTAATTAAAATACCGCAGAATAAGACGGCGTGAAATGTTGTTTGCTACTTCAGATATCATGCTTTGTATCATGAGAGAGTCTAGACTTAAACAATACCGTAGGGAACAGTTTGTTCAGTACAAGACTCTTTACTCACATTTGTATGCAAAACATTTTTCTTAAAACTTACAATGTCAAAAATTATTTATAGTAATAATAATAATACTGTATGTAGTTGCATTTCTTTTAGAAGACTTTATTTTTGTGAATACACAGTATTGTCTATAACTAAATACAGTATATTACTAAAATTTTTATATTAATATGGTAAAAAGTTTGGAAATAACTCTATCTATGTTTTTATGTTATTAATTTTTCATATACAGATTGTATACAATAAATAAATGTTCAGCTCAATCCATAGTTATTACCACCAATATATTTATAAATGTAGTAATTGTATAAAGTTATGAATGAAAAATAAGTTGAATGCATAAAAGAAAATACATTTCAATACAAACTATACACATGATCCGTCATGTTTATATATATAATATTATATAATAGTCGAAGTCTTTATGAATCGGTAAATAAAAACCATTTATTGCATGGTATCATATATAATATTTTTCATTTCTGTACAGTATAAAAATGTTCTGGCCTTTGTAAAAAAATGCTATTCATCTAGATATATGTTGATATATTCCGACAACCTTTATGTGCAAATAATTCCTTCGGTTTTAATATATTCTACTGTTTGTGCTATATAAATAGTATTTATATAGATCATGGACTTGCAAGTAAAACCTGTAGCTCTATCACAATTGAAAAAAAAAAAAAAACACTAGAAATAATAATCGATATGATCATATGAGTAAAAAAAAAAAAAAAAGTAATAAAATTCTAACTATAGTTTATAATATAGGAATTCATGTAGTATACCTGCTATATGAATATCCCTCCAGAATTTAATATTGAAAAGATATTAGGTCATATATGTGACTCAGAGAGAGATATTGGGGAATGTTAAACTGGCCTTCTATATATATGTTTGTCCAAGAGAAGAAAAGAGGGTGCTCTTTTATTACTATCATATCTGCCTTGCTAAACGAGAAGTAATCACTTTATTGCTAACCCAAAAAGAATTTCGGGAAAATTCTTTATATGAAGACAGGTCAAAGGAATTTATAATATTATTCACTTTCTGTATAACACAATTTAATTCAATATTCAATTTCATTTACAGTATTGAGCTAACTACATCAAACGTAAAAGTTTTTAAATAATATTATAATGTATTATACGATAAGACTGCAAAAAAAAATGTAATACAGATATGTATGAGCTAGTCGTTCAAAGGGATGCTTTGACTGGTTTTCGTCATATCACAAGTCAAGCAATTCTAAACGTCGTTAGTAATGAGATAGGTATAACCATTTTCAATTTTCAACAAAAAAAATTATTCTCTTACCCAAGTAACTTTTTCTTTATCTATAGTTCCACACTTCTTTATTTTATGGTTTCGATTTCTTTAATTATACCATTCCGGTTCACATGAATCTGTAGCATCCATCCTGAATTCAGTTTCCACGTTTCCCTCAGTCATGATAAATATTAAGATGGATTTGTTGTAGACCATCACTACCTCGCTCTATAGATGAGCCCACGTACATAGAACGTACAAAGTTAGGGTTTGGGGTTAGTAAATAAGTTAGTAAACAGCAATATTCAAATTTAATTATATATAATCAAGGAATCTTTACTTTTATTTACAATAATTCAAAATCTAATTTTTTTTATTCACTCTTTTTGTTAGTTTCATTTCTAATTTTATGAACTGTATAGTAGAGAGTATAAATTAAGTTCTCTGATTGCAGTAAGAATAATTGTCTATTATTCTACTACTTCCATTTTCAGATGTTTAATAATAAACATAATTATTTTTTATGTATTCATATTTCATACATTTTATTCAACATTTCAATATATATTTTCTTTTTTGTTTCAAGTATGTACCTATCTTGTTCCTTTGTATAAAATGATGAAATCTAAGAATATATTTTAATTTTGATTTCTCGATATATATAACATTACAATATTATATAAAATGAAGCTAAAATACACAAAGAGAAAATAAACAAAGTTTGTTTTGTCGTCGGAAGTTTGCGTAGCTCGTATTATTTCCTGCTGGAAATGAAGCACCTACTTTAATTTTCCCCTTCCTACGCATCGTGTACTTTGTTGATTGCTTTAGCCATTAGCTGACCACAAATCAGGATACAATCAGAGCAGAATGGAATACAAATCACGATAGTAATTTATTATATTATACTAAAGAAATATGCATATTTAGAATAGAATAGAATAGAATAGAATAGAATAGAATAGAATAGAATAGAATAGAATAGAATAGAATAGAATAGAATAGAATAGAATAGAATAGAATAGAATAGAATAGAATAGAATAGAATAGAATAGAATAGAATAGAATAGAATAGAATAGAATAGAATAGAATAGAATAGAATAGAATAGAATAGAATAGAATATTTTTATTCGACCACTGGCGGTAATACAGTGACAAAAAATTGCCACAATACAGCATAAGTCTTGTCGAATTTTTACATTTAAAACATAACACATACATAGCACTATGACAGCAAGTTCCTAATATAAAAATAAAGGATAAAACAATATCAAATCTATTTTTTACTTCAAAGTCACTATGAATATTTTCTTATATTACTTGATGTTGTAAATTTTAAAATGTCTCTCTCTACAATTTTAGACTCATTATGAAAAAACATTTTAACATCATAATATTCCTTATCAATCAATATTTTCTTCAGTAAATTTTTAAACAAAGTCTCATTTTTTACATTTCTTAGCATATAAGGAAGTTGATCATATAATTTAGACGTTTGATAATACGTACTTTTTTCTGTAATTGATTTACTATGCATAGGAACAACAACTTTTGCTTTATTTCTGGTATTGTAAGAATGAACATCTTTATTTCTTATGCTAAAGAAATATAATATGATAAGTAGAAGGATTGGAGATAAGAAATATGTTTGAGATAAAAAAAGTACAAAATATTATCAAATTAACTAACATTGGAAAACAAATTTAAATAGCAAAGTCGAATGTATTTTAAAAAAAAAAATTATTTATTGTATTTTTTTAAAATTCCATCTTCAAGTTATACTGACTGGTTGAGTCTAATATTAAAATGAATATTTCTCTGGTAAATTAATTTTAGCTTCATAGTGACATCTTCAACATTATACATATATAGCAATATAAATCAGTACATAAAATCTGTTGTTACACTCATTTTTATATCGACCAATTATATTATTCATTGCAAATTTTGATTAAAAATTTATATTTTAAATATATTTCATAATGTTTTACTTTTTTTACACTCCATTTTTAATAATTAAAACCCGATGAAATATTTTTGATATTGTAAAAAAAAAAAAATGTTACTAAACAAATATTTAGATTATTTGAATGGAAATACCAATAATTTTTTTTGTCAAGTGTAATTATTATATTGGTTAATTATTATTCATAAAAATAATTTAATAATCTATAATTGAATTATTATGAATTTTCCTCGTATAGGTAATTCAGCTTTATGACAAACCACAAAAATAATATTTACTTTATAATATTTTTAATAGAGGTCATAAGAAATACCTTTAAAAAAAAAAACTCGTAAATTTTCATGTAAAAATATTTTATTCAGTTGCCTAAAAGCTGACCGCTGTAAAGTTCAACTGTTCTCTCTGAGATCAAAGGAAACAAAAGGATTATAGGAAAGAACCGCACATGTGTGGTGAAGTGAGTAGGACTCTCCCTTTCTCTGCCAACACTATGACGGATTTTGAGGTCACAGATTGGAAGTCCAACAATGCAAATAATTGACCCTTATTAAATGAATTACAGTTCTACCTTGATTATTGATTAAAACTGTTTACAAATAAAGTCGTTTCCTACAAAAAATTTTCGCAATAGCTCATTTTCAGTAAAGTGGGATAGGAAACATTAAATTAGGATCATTTTGCAACACAGTAATTAATACTTACGCTTATGTATCTCAACTTAACAACAGTAATATTCAACCAGCTTACACCTATATGAGTATACTGTATTAGGGTAACAACTAACAACATTGAGCATAACATAAAAAATAAAAACATGTGTCCATTTAAGTACAGAACGCTGATGCTGGAGGCTTTTCTTCACTAATTAAGAAATAAAGAAATTGTAAAAATATATACTAAAAATCATGGTTATGAAGATAATGACATAATAACTTATAATTTTTATTTTTGTTTGTTTGTCCATTAAAATTATAATATTTAACAAAAGATATAAAATTAAATAATTAAATTTGATAAAAAAATATGTTATATATTGACCTATTGGTGGCTTCTTATTCATTCTCTGTAAAATTTGAAAAATAAATAATTTTAAAGATGGACATAAAGGACTGGATATGACCATACACTTGAGTCCCTAGAACCATTTCGTGTCTGTGCGAGTAAATTGCAGTCTTGTTTAGTGACCTCAACAGTCAATTTACAAGTCAATGTATGACACTTGGGATAATGTGATGAAAATCCGAGCCAAAACATCGAGCGGCCAATTTTACTCTCTGTTTTAATTGAAAATCAATACATTTATTTATTTTTATTAACGCTTTTCACTTTCAATTTATTATTTTATGTTCTCCGATAATTATTAATATTCATTAATATAATATAGATTATTTTTTTACCGTTGTTGGTATGTAAAATATAATTATATTTTTTTAGTTTATAAAATACCTTAAAATAATATAGAATATTTAATATGATATGATTCTAAATTATATCAAATGAAACCTTGTATTAATGTGTTCATTGATTTTTATGGTATCGCAACCCATGTAACAGGAATTTATATATTGACATTTGGTTTAATAAAAACTGATGGCTATTCAGAGTTTTTAGCGTAAATGTTTTTTGAACTTTTTTTTTCTCTCTGTCTGAGAGCAACTACTGGAGAGGTCTGTTGAGAAATTTACGAGGAAAAAAGACCACGAGCACAATCACACGAGTGCTCCTTCCTTTTTGCTCTCGTGACTCGAATCTTGCCGTCTCTCTCTCTCTCTCTCTCTCTCTCTCTCTCTCTCTCTCTCTCTCTCTCTCTCTCTCTCTCTCTCTCTCTCTCTCTC